>JAVQJS010122747.1:0-11487 GCA_036024795.1 Galaxias rostratus | reverse complement strand
CTGCGATGGACTGGTGATCTGTCCAGGGTGTACCCTGCCTCTCGCCCTAAGTCAGCTGGGATAGGCTCCAGCTCCCCGTGACCCTGCATAGGATAAGCGGTTCTGACGATGGATGGATGGATGGATATTGAATGTAGAATAGGGGCAGCATGGTGGCGCAGTGGTTAGTGCTGTTGCCTCACAGTAAGAAGGTCCTGGGTTTGATTCCCACCCGAGGGCCTTTCTGTGTGGAGTTTGCGTGTTCTCCCCGTGTTAGCGTGGGTTTCCTCCGGGTACTCCGGTTTCCTCCCATAGTCCAAAAACATGCAGGTTAATTGGTGACTCTAAATTGTCCGTAGGTGTGAATGAGTATGTAAGTGGTTGTATGTCTATGTGTTAGCCCTGCGATGGATTGGCGATCTGTCCAGGTTGTACCCCACCTCTTGCCCGAAGTCAGCTGGGATAGGCTCCAGCCCCTCCCGTGACCCTGCATAGGATAAGCGGTTCTGAAAATGGATGGATGGATGAATGTATATTTAAACACTAAACATAAAAATATATAACTTACCTGGCTGTAGTTTTTACTGATATCTTCATTGGAATGCTAAGAGGAATTTTTGTTTTGTAGTTATGACAGTCATGCCATTGTTAGTACAATTCTACAACTCCAACCGTAAACTCGATTAGCCAATGAACAGATCCACAAACTCACTAAGGCTAGGAACAGTTTTATTGGTGTGTAAAGTAATTAATACATAAATACACAAACACGTGTGTATGTATATATATATATATAAAACAATGTATCCTTTAATAAATTAATAGGATACTTAAATATATCCATCAGTAATACTCTAAAAATGTCAAAGATCTTTTAAATAATGTAGTGTATATTTTTGCTATATAGCTGTGTTTATGTTATGAAGAAACATGTTCATGCACCTATATTTTCCAATCCCCATCCAATAAAAGATAATCCAATCCAAAATCCCCAGGAAAAACCAACCCCTAATATGTATGTTGGGGCATGACATCTTTCAGAACACCCTTGAATATATAAAATCCTCCGACATTTGCTTCAATAAATCGTTAAATAAAATGTAAATTGTTTTTGCCAATACATAAGCCTATTAAGTTAGTGATTGATTTGAAGAGAATGTGTCCAAACTTGAATGTGTATATAAATACATAAATATATATTATGTAATTGAGATTTGGCAGATTAAAGTTTTTTGATTTATTTGATTTGTTTATATACCTGTATTTTCTGACATAACAAATCATTTTTAAAATGTGTCAATATCAATTGATGTGGCACACAATTTAAAAAAAAATTAAAATGTGAAATGTGTACTGCAGATCATGCAATGTAACCCACAGAAAATTGTCTTCTTTCCAAATTAGAATAAAGATTTGATTCTTGCGTAAGGCATAATTTTAGCATGCCATGAGCAGACACCTTTTGGTTATAGAGGGACACCTAACCTGTATGTCAATATACAGCCAAAAAGCATGTTCTGACAGAAGTATCGAAGAAACGCTTTGTTCAGGCTAAATACAGAACTTATTTCATATGAACACACAATTTGATGTCAGGTGGCTTTTTAATGATTCCAAAAATAGTCTCTGAAACTGGGCATTGATTTACAAAAGAAAGCATCAGGTATTAACCAGCTATGGAACTAATGTAAACACAGACTGCTTTATAAGGGAAACTCCTTGACAAAAGTGGCAGTGGTAGTGCCATTGGCCTAATCAAATGTTTCACAACCCTTTTGAATAGTGACAACTAAGAAACATGACATGCTTGAACTAGATTAAATCTTGTGAATATTTTTACACTATTCTCCAAGGAAGCCAATTGGCTACGGGTGTATGGTATTGACCAATCTGTCATGATTGTGGAACTTATTTCTGCCACAAAAAGGTCGTAAATAATTTGCTGGTTAAGAGCATTGACTGTTTCATACATTATTATTCAGAATCTTAGAGGATTCTTGTTTGTGTGAAGAGGGACTGATTTCCTGTGACTTTCATTACTGTCACAATACGAAAAATACAAATTGGGAAGAAGGCTCTGGGGGAAGATTGTTGAGCCTCCTATTCAGTCGACTCAGTTAATCTTCTTGGACTCGATATTATTTATTTGAGCAAAACTGTGCTTACTGTTTAGGGGGAGAAGCCCGTCTCTAGGGCAGTGAAATTGATTGGGATCTGTGCTGACATAAGACAGTTGGAAATTAGAAAGCAGCAGCCTCCCAGTCTGACATCAGTTAGATTTGGAGGTAATCACAACAGTTAGGCCCAGGGCATCTTGCTGGGGCAGGATGGAAGGATTCTTGACGTCTGTTCTTTGAGTTGTCAGATGTCTGTCAGTATTATTGGAGACAAAAGGCTAAAATGGAGTAGTCTATTCTGCTGCTTCTGTCTCATCCATGGGCTGTCCTGTTGCACCTTCAACAGTCTTGGAGGCCTTCGTTTAAAAAAATAAATCCCCCGAAATGATTAGTTTTCTAATGGAGGTACTGCAGGTTTTACAGAAGTAACATTTTAGTTTCTTGCATCCTACCTTCTTTTTCTTCTTCTTCTGCGTTTTGCGGCTAGCTGAGCTCTGCAGCAATGCCTAAAAGAAATATTTTCTTATTTCATTTTTTATTAATCAGACCCCAAACTCATTAAATCTATGACAATGCCTAGTCAGTGACCCCCTCTGTGCTGTAGACAGACACCACACCCCTCTTTCAAAGAAACAGAAGCAATGGTCCATTTATCAGAGGATGTACTTTTATTTTTTACCTTGAGCTCTGGGTCCTCCACTTCATGCTCAGACTTGTAGAGCTCTGGCTCATACAGGCCATTTGTGATTCGTAGGGGTCCATTGGCCATTAGTAGCACAGTGAATTTAAACTGGGCCACAAATTCTCCTGAAAACAGAAATGCAAATTATGAATTTAAAAGATAAGGTCATGCTAGGGTACTTTGTGTATAATTGAACTTGAACTGCATACAGACTGGTACTAACCTTCCTTCTCATGCAGCACATTGAAGGGCTGGAGCAGCTCATGTTTGGCACACTCCACCACACCCAGTCTGGCCTTGCCCTCATCCTCAAAAGCCCTGAGAGGGAGTATACAGGGGGGGGGGGGGGGACATGGTGGAGTAAATACATAAGGGGAAAAAGAAAAATACCATGTCTATGGTCAATTTGAGGGGTTCTCTTCTCTTACATGTATAAATGAATACCATATTATTAAGTTTGGGTAGAAGCACCGACTTAAGGTCCTACCTCAGTGTGAAGGGCATGGCATCAAAACGCCTTTCCACTTCACTGAAAAACATTCGGGATGTCTTCATCTTTAGCCCGTACTGCTTGTCAGGGTCACGCTTATAGATGGTGGTCCTCTGTCCTACATCTTTTGCCTGAATTGTGGAAGCACAAAAGAATTAGAACAAATCAAATGAGGATCAGAGCCAAGATTATCACTAAAGGGGAACATTAATATACTTTTCACTTACCTTTCCCTCTCCAGTGCTTATGAGCACATCCACAGCATACACCTCGTGTACCTCAAACTCAGCCTTTTCGTGGTCCTTTCTATAGACACCAAACCAGGATCATGAGTGACGGGTTTAAAGCATGAGGGCCTAAATACCAAATGATTATTGTAATAACTCACTTCTGCTGGTCCGTTGGGTTTTGAATTATGGTTTTTTCTCCATCAATAACATGTTGTTTTAGCTGATGAGACAACATGCCTATTTTAATAAAGGGGGGAAATAAGACGTGTCAACGTTTGTGTTTGCAATGGAGTACACTGGCAAGAAATTAGATTGTGGTTGGCTAGAAAGACCAAATTACTCTGAATCACTCACCCTCGATGGGAGAACACTTGAATGACTTTGCAATCTTGTTCCATGCTTCTGTGACCTGTGTGTTCTGACGGAGAGACAAAGTATTGACAAACAGGGTGTACAGAGACAGATTTTGGCGCTTCTAATTGTGCACTAAAATTGACGCCAACCTGGTTTCCAGGTTTGACAAGACGGAGGGCAGCCTCAGCACAAAGGTGTGCAGCTTTGAGAACATCTGCCTTGCGCCCTGTCAGTGGGGCTTCCTGAAGTAACGCAAAACATCCATGATTAGTAGTAGGGAAATTAAAATGCATGTCATACAAAAATAAATACATAATAATATAAAAAACGGTTGCAAATCAACAAATCTCAACTAAAAATGCAATTTCTTTGAGGGTCCAGCCAAACAAGCACAAATAAATTTGAAACCTTAGACATTCGCAAGTAATGTGAAACGAAGCACAACTGCAACAATGCCATACCTTGGTCACTCCGACCACAAAGCTGTGAGCCACGTTTGAGATGAAGCCATCAACATGCACTCCCAGATCACTGCACCCAAAGAGAAACAGGCAAACATCAGGCATAGAGAGAAGACTGACATAAATGTGGACCTGCACATACCTATTAGAAAACAACTATACAAAACAGAGAACGTTTTTAAAAAGATGGTGTAGTTACATTTTGACAAGGTCTCCTTCTTTTAGTGTGATGTCAGGGTCACTCTTCAAAGGGGAATGGTGGCACACGCAATTGTTCACAGAGACACTGGTTGGAAAGGCAATGCCTGAGAAAAGGTCATGAAATTAAATCTTTTGATCCAACACGTTTGGCTTTGATGCAGAAATATGTCCATAAGATCTTCCAGGATACTTTTTGTTTCATTACGCAGTGTACAAACCTTTCTTCATATCTTTCTCCTTCTTGAACACTTTTCCTATTTCTGTCATGATGAAGGCATCCCCAGTCTGACAGAGACTAAGAACTGAAACTCCTACAGTGGCAGCCTGTACTACAGACTTTAGGGCCTCTTAAATGGGAAAGAAAACAGACAATAGATGGGTTTAAAGACCAAACGTATTTTGAGCTGTAAAGCAATTACACACGTGCCTAAGTAAACGAGGGATGTGTACGGCCTATATTTTTATATTTAGCCGAAGCGTTAGCTAGCCATGAACATTTGATATTTTGACAACTCGAACGAATGCTTTCGCTTATGTCACTTATAACCACTGCAAGTTAACTCTACATGTCTAAGCAGTATGAAATGTTTAGAAGCCGACAAACTTGCATTAACTTTCTAGCCGATGAAACGTAATATTGGCTGGCTAACATTAGCTAACTTACGTAGCGTATTAGCTGGCTAGCTAACATTAGCTAGCTCAACGTCATGGTCAGTAATGGCTCTTGCTAACGTAAGTGAGCAAATAGTGCAAATGCATTGGAAGTTTCATTGCAAGCTTTAGCTTAGTCTTAGTAAACATTAGACGATACCCATGACAGAGCAACGTTTAACAGTGAAAGTACAATATTTAAACACTTAATTGTACAAAACGTTTATGACGATGAGACATCTTCATCTCACGTTATGCAGCTGAGGCACATGGCTGCTGTTTCAAATGACTGGCTGGCACCATTGCTAACATTAGGCGGATATTGACACTTCGTAACTGTTTAGCTTCTCTGGTTGCAAATCAAAATTTGACTTACGGTTTGCAATTTCAGCTCCCATCTTATATTTCGTGACAACCAGGTCATCAGCGATGGTCTGCTCTTGGGAATCGTCATCTCCAGACATCTTTGCAATGTCTCGTCTTCACACACGTAACTTTTTCCCGGGTATCAGCCACGGAACACGCTGCTTCTCTGTCTGTACCTACCACCACAGACTCCTTAGTCTAGGCCTGACTCAAGCGGTCCACGAGCACAAGATCCCTCCCACGGTGGATACGTCCCACGCAGAAGAAAACTGCGCGCGCGTGCGTAACTACGTGTAAGTAGGCTAGACAAACTAGTTTGAGGTAATATCAAATCGGGACCTTCACTTTCTTCTTTTCTTTCCCTTCCACCCTATCATTTGTTTATTTCAACCAAATGATTTTCTCCGTAAATATTGCGTTGAGTGACAGTATTTTGGAAATGAAAAATCGGTGCTTTGAGTTAACAATAATTTAAAACTAGAAACTAGAAATCCACTTTATTAGTCAGACGGTTTACTTAGGTTTGACGACGAAATAGTTTGATACGTTAGAGGTTTTTAGCATGCGCATATTTAATACTTTAACCTTAATTTAGGTAACTGACCATGTAACTGTAAAGGCAGTTCGTTTTTTAAAGTATCTGTTGCAACATATACATTTTATTCATATATATATTTTTCCCGGATCAGTAAACTAATATCAACGTTGGCATCAGGAGGTTTGAGATTTCTGAAGACATCGCTTGGCTATACCAAAGTATCAACTGTCATATGAAAAAACTTTTTTCGACACTAAAATGATCAACTTTAGATCAACGAACATTTTTGAATTTGTTTTTATCCATAAAAGTTAGAGTGAGTAACTCATTTTTTGAGCATTCACTGTTGATTCACTTGATAGAAAAAAAACATGTTTGTAATTTCTACTATAGGTTTCAGTAGACTGGTCAAAAGAGATGACATTAAAATGGATAGACTAAACTAAAATGCATGTCATACATGCACTAATCAAACACCATTACGATGATTAGGTTCTTCATTTATTTTCAGTAATACATTCGAATAACCCATGAAAGCTGACGCTTATTGTTTCCATTTGACTGAGGTTAGTTAATGAAAACATCGTAATATTGATCCAAACCAGATGGGGGCGCGTTATACCCATTTAAATCACAGACACTCTTTTCTGTTCTACGTCCCATATGGTGTGCCCCTGGACCTGCCAGGCAATGACAACAAATTGTAGTACCAGCTATACATAGTGGTACACCGCATTTTTAATTTCTCTGAGCTCCAAGTAGTGACATGTAAAGAAATATTTTTTATAAGGGATCCACCAGGAGCACAACTCAAGTGAAATGGGGACCAAGGGGGGTTACCCACGTTGCCGGTAAGCGGTTCTGATAATGGATGGATAGATTGATGGATGTAAGTGTTGTAAAGTTTAGTCAGCAGGTCGGAGGTATTACTCCCACATGGTCACACTTATTGAAGTGGAGTCCCTGTTTAATCGTCCTGGGTCTTTTGGCAGTGTGTGCAGGTTTTACGGGACGGCTGTGGCTGGGGAGGTGGAATGGGTGATCCACCGATCCTTGGGTTGGCGGTTCGATCCCCAACTCCTCCTGTGCATATGTCAAAGTGTCGTTGTGCAAGATATTGAACCCTAAGATGCTCTTAATGTAGAGGCGTGAAGTGTCTTGCATTACTGCTCCGCCATCATCGGTTTGTGAGTGTGTGTGAATGGGTGGATGATAGGCAACATTGTAAAGTGCTTTGTTATGGTTGAAAACGCTCTATATTTGCAGTCCATTTGTCATGTAAGCATCTGCTGGGAACAGATCAAGATGAATGAATGGTTCTACAGCAATATAACAACATTTCCTCAAACTAGCATGCGACAAAATGCAATATGATGTAGATATAAAGCTATAATGGACATCCATCATTTCAGCTAGTGTGTTTAAAATGATTTTAACCTTTAAGTGGGAGTACACTGTAGATCTGCATGTTTACAATGCCAATGTGTGCCATAGATCTACCCTATGTTACCAGCTCTCCCATAAATCACGTCTGTGCTCAATTCCAATCTCTAGCAAGCATTTTGTGGATTAACCTCATGAGTGAAATGTTATTGCCATGCTTACAACAAAATCTAGCTGGAATTCTAAATAATAGACAGCATTAAGTAGTTAAGATGTTTTAGAGGGGATAACATTAAGGCGGTCCAAACCACCAAAACAACACCAACTACCAGGCCAGAATAGGAACTTTTATAAAGAAAATTGTTATCATTTGTATTTGTATTTGGCTGGGAAGAGCATATTTCTTGTTTAACGCAATTGTATTATATGAAATATTGTGGTAACGTGAATCCTTTTTAATTCACAACAAGATACAAAAATGAGTCATTAGTAAACAAAGTACAAATATAATATATGCATTTAATACGCAACTTTTCCACACTGGAATAAATCAGAGACATAGGGTGAACATTCTGAAATGTTGACATGACATACAACCAGAGAAGTGCCCCCGGAATGCAAAGGCGTCTGGTCTATGTAGATTGTGGACGTATGTCCGTTTGTTCCTTATCAGTCAGGAATAGGTGTCATTTTCAAATGAAAGGTAAAAATAGTGCTATATTTTATAGACATGTGGGCAAAAAATTTATTACAACTTCATATAATTACAGTAAGATGAGATTGTAAATTCTTCTTCACAAAAACAGCTCCAAAATGTACTCATGCAGCATATACACAAAGCTGAATAGATTATAGTAAATTATAGCTGGTTGAGTCCCAGTCTACTTCATCATGTTCGCAGAGCATCTGGCTTGAGGAACAGTCTGCTGTGCCAATAGTCTGGGTTGTCAAATGATGTGTTATTGGTAGGCTCCCCAACTCCAGCACACACCTTGATGTATCCCCCGAGCCCGACACACCTGCTGTTCACCTCATCCTCCACAGCAACAGTGGCAGCAGACTTCCCCTTTAGGGGCATGTTCTGGTACACGGCCTGCTCTAATCCACTGGAGGCGGTGCCTCCAAAGCCCTCCATCTCCTCGTACTCCTCTATCTGCTCCGTCCCCCCTATGAGCACACTTGGGCTCGGCCCCGCCCCATGGCTAAGGCTGTCCTTCAGTCGGATTTGTCTATTGGTGTGTTGACTATCATCCTCTGCCTCCCCTTCTCCGCTTTCATCCTCATCAAGTTGAGCGCTCCCAGTTCTCCATCTTTCCTCTGAATTTGTTTCTTTCTGTGATGGTATTTGGCCATCTCGTTTCTCCCATACTGGTCTCTCACTGGGATTGGATCTGCGGATGTCCATATATTCATACTCGACAGCTGTTGCTGCTGGCTCAGATCTCCTCCGACCTTCACCTGTGTGGTCAGAATCGCTTCTGTCTTGACTTTGTGCCAGGCCCATTAGACGGGCATTCTCTGTGGATTCTCCCTCTTGTTCTGAATGTGAATTCCCTTCTTCTAGGAATGGTGCAGCATTGAAGGTTGGAGAAGGTAAAGGGGAGGTTTTTTTCCACAGTACTGTTGAAGTGGTGTCTAACTGTATAGAGATAGCTTTGGGTGATCGGGGCAGGGGGCTGGGCTGCTTGTTCATCAGTTCATACTCTTGAGCCGGATCTGGAATTATGGCCAAAGGAGAAAGCAGATTCCGAGAACTTCTGGAACCCCCAATACTAACATGACTGGATATTGAGGCTGGGTGAGACTGTATAGAATCTATCACAGAGATAGGACAATCAGGTAATTATGTAGTTGTTCAACTCCTATTAATTTACTAATGCTTAAATAAGGTATAATCTAAAAAAAATACATCTAAGAAAGTTTTATATGATATATTTATGCACATATGTCTATGAATGGAGGCCGTCATGCTGTTACCTCTTTCTTGTGAAACAGCTACCCCTGGCAGCACATAGCCATAATGGTCCTCCTCTTCTGCCTGCTCAGACTTATGAGAGAAGGCCTCTGAGGTTGTAGATAGATTCCTGTTCAGACTGTTGGATGTGTGAGTGCTGCCGCGCTCTGCTCCACTTCTGGATTTGCGCAGACTACCACTCGACCATGGTGCCCGAAGTACCTCCAATTCCGGCCCACTTCCCCTGCCCTCTGACCCCTCAGACAATGTCCGCTCTGAGTTCAAGCGAGACCTCTGAGACCACAACTGCAGTTAAAAAGCAAAGAGCATGAGAAATATGTAACCATGCATAAAATTCACCTCAACTGAAAGCATCTATCAATCTCAACTGCTCTAGGTAAAAGCTATCAAAAACAAAATGACAACAAAACAGGTTAGTCTCACATAGAAATCAAATGTATTGTGTGAGAGAGAAACATTTACTCTGGTCTATGAATTTATGCAATAATAGTATGGTGTTATTATTCCTTACCTGGCGGGCATTTTCCCCTGCACTTGGGGTCATGGGTTGATACCCTACAGGTCCAGCCTGAGAGGTACAACTCTGTTGGAGAAGAACAAGACGCAAGGACAAATTTCATCTGAGCCTTACACAAGGTCAATGCAATGTTATTTGCACATATTGTACAAATAGGTAATTAAAAGTGCTTCACATGAAGCAAGCAGGCACATACAATAAAGAGGCATTATAATTTACCCTGTGAGAGTTCATTCTTAGACGCGACAAGCTCCTCGATGGGGAAAGGTGCAGAGGAGGTGTGGCCAAGCCATCCTCCATCCCCTCCCCATGGTCTTCTAATCCCACCTGCAGAAGAGCTCTTTCTGTCTCTCTTAAATAGTACTCCTCTGACTCAACTTCTCCTCTTTCTGACTACAGATGGGACAATGGAAAACGTTAATACTTAAACAAAATGATAAGTTGTATTGCTAGTTGCCTGTAAGTTCATTTGGAATTGCCTAACCATGATAAAGCAATTGCTCCAATTATTCATATGCATAGCTATAGAAAATATGTAGCTCTATATTCTTGTCTTACCTTGATGACCAGGTACCGAGGTGGGTCTCTTGCCATTCGAGTAAAGTCATTGGCCAGTTCTTTGAAAGTTGGTCGAGTATTTTCATCAATCATCCAACCTGCCAAAATAAAATAGAGACTTTGACCAATGTTGTAATTATGGTTACTGATATTGTTTAGATAACAGGTGTGTGAGGGAGAACTTACACTTAACCATGACCATGTATACGTCAATAGTACAGATATGGGGCTGGGACAGACGCTCGCCCTTTTCCAGTAAACCCGGCACCTCCTGGGGCTGCATGTTGCCATAGGGCTCAACCCCGTATGACATCATTTCCCAAACTGTCACTCCTGTGTACGAAATAGGAAGTGAATATCAGACAGACCGACAGATAGACAGGAGTTCACTTAGACACACACACTCTCTCTCTCTCTCAAACACACACACACACACACACACACACACACAACCACACACACACACACACACACCAACTTTCACACAAAAACAAACACACCAAAACATACACTGCTATGCCAGCTTACCATAACTCCAAACATCACTTTGATGAGAATATCTGCGCAGTAATATACTTTCCAGTGCCATCCATTTTATAGGAGTCTGAAAAAGTATTCCCAGAGGAAATCAAAAAAACTGTTCTATTTGAGCATATATAAGCAGTGTGCACCATAATGAAAAGATTTGTGGGGCTTGGTTTACAACTGTGGGTAAATTCAAAGATAAGAAACAATTACCTTTGCATCACTGAAGACATATTTCTTGTCGTCAGGGTAGAGGAGGTCTGCCACACCGTAGTCAGAGATCTGCACCATATAGTCATTTTTCAGCAGCACGTTCCGAGCAGCCAAGTTCCTGTGGACCATGCAATGTTCTTCTAGGTAATACATGCCCTTAGAACAAGACACACACACACACACACACACACACACACACACACACACACACACACACACACACACACACACACACACACACACACAC
>JAVQJS010122741.1:0-10703 GCA_036024795.1 Galaxias rostratus | reverse complement strand
CACGCGCTCACCACTAAGGCCACGGACGCACACACGCATGCTTTCTCTCTCTCTCTCTCTCTCTCTCTCTCTCTCACACTCATCCTCCCCCCTTCAACAAACCCTACCTTCCTGGTAGTATTCTTTCATCAGCTGTTGCTCACTTCTGAGGCTGGCCTCCACCGAGTTGATGCGAATGGTGAGTTTGTTCTCTAAGCGTTTCAGTCTGTCTCCGTGGCCACGGCTGGCTGTCTCCAGCTGACCCTCGGCCTGCTCCACACGGATCTCCATAGTTCTGAGCTGCTCCAACAGCTTCCTTTCTGTTTCCGCCTAGACACACACAGGCACACGCGTGTGTTACAGTATCACACTATGCACAATCATAGGATTTTGTTAATGAGAGTAATATATCCCCATGCATATGACCGAGACATGACCGGTGAGACAAACACCTACCATTCTGCTGTTCAGGGCCGTTTCGAGATGCTGGC
The DNA here is from genome assembly GCA_036024795.1 of Galaxias rostratus. Lineage (NCBI taxonomy): Eukaryota > Metazoa > Chordata > Actinopteri > Galaxiiformes > Galaxiidae > Galaxias > Galaxias rostratus. Next base: position 10,233 of record JAVQJS010122741.1, on the reverse strand, counting down.
AGTCCTGTGTGTTTGTCTGCTGTGACGAGTGGAGCTGCTGCTCTGTCCACTCCCTCAGCCTTTCAGAATCCTGCTTGACCTCCTTCAGGCTACTAGAGCTCCTGCACAAGTAGCAGCAAAGGATTTTATACCACAAGCTCTGCACTAGAGTGGGTGCACATAATTTCTTCTCACACCAATGTATTGTTTTTTCCCATATAGATTATGGACTGTTCAAATAGGACGACTTGCCAGTCTTTCTAGAAGAAGGACTTTCCGTATAATTGTTTCACATCCTTTTTGTCAGTTTGGATTGATGCTGGGCTTCATTTGGCGCTCTACACACCACAACACAGACAACCTACGACACAGTCTTCAGAGCTTAGTTTTCTAGTATATCACCAGTGAAGGAAATAAAGCTGCTGCTGGTTTCTGTTACGTTTGTTCACACTAAACCACAGCAGTGAGTTGGCAGTTCTTTGCCCAAAATAGACTTCTAAAATCTGTCACCTTGGAAGTTGCTTTCGGTTTGTGGAGGCATATGGAATCCGGGCATGCAATGTTTTGCATGAAGGTACAGTGTTTGGTTTGTGGGTGCTAGTAAGAACTGAACCTATTTGGCAGTCCCAGTTCTTAAGCTATTATTGCTGACTGTCATGACAATATTTGAGAATCTTCATTTGGCCAACCAATTTGGAGTAGGTGACACTTCTCTAATGTGTGTGTGTGTGTGTGTGTGTGTGTGCGTGTGCGTGTGCGTGTGCGTGTGCGTGTGCGTGTGCGTGTGCGTGTGTGTGTGTGTGTGTGTGTGTGTGTGTGTGTGTGTGTTGTTTACCAGCATGAGAGAGCATGTGTTTCTGTGTTTGTGGGAGTATGCCTGTGCTATGTTCTTGCATACGTGTTTTGTGTGTATGTATGTGTGTGTGTGTGTGTGTGGGTGAAAGTTTGTCATAAATGCAGCTAGATCTTGTGTCTGCAAGGTCTACAAAATAGGTTGCTTGACAAATCTCAGACAGAGTCTGAGTGAAAGAGTCTCTTAACAATTCGGCCCCTGGCCATGATTACATGGAGGTATCTCATGGTTTCTTATCTTAATAACTCCTTTTGTTTGTCCAGGAGCACAACATCTGGATCCACAAGTGCCAATGAACAACAAACACCTTCACAGCCTATTTCACAAAGTGCTTGTGATTTAGTATGTCATGTGTTTTTGCCACATTCAATAGATGTAATTTGCCTTGCATTTTCTCTGTTCAACATTATAATTGTAAAACTAAGCAACTACGAGGTCGAGGAGAAGAGGCAATGTTGAATCCAGTTTAGTTCATAGTTTTGTTTACCTTAGCAGGGCATTTGTCCAAATGTCCCATAATCACTTTCTCAGAGACTGATCATTAACTACCACACTCTGACAGGAGTCAATGAGGTGATGAATCACCTGCAGGAAACAACGCTGAGACACAAAAACCTCGAAACAAATCACGGAGTCTATCCATAGTGACCCACTTTGTTCATATTGCCGGTATACCAACAGCATCCGTACTCAGGTCAGTTGCTTGGGTTTCAAGCCCTTAAGGGATGTTAAGTGCTTTAGACCGCTGTTTTTCCCAGTGGTCTACCTGCTCCACTCCGTGTCCCCGGGGGTGTACTGAAATGTACTGACTCAAGCTTATCGATTCCTTAACAGCATTGTTTCCCTTGAATTTGAACAGGCATGGATTTTGAAGAGTAGACTGAGGGTTAATCCTTCTATTGAGATAAGTGTGATGGGATGTTCAGATGTTTCGCATGCATGATGTATGTACATATCCAATCATTTCACATTAGGAAAATCAAGGTTAAATAAAAAATAGACTAATGGATTGAAAATACGATCGACCCGATATTACATTATTTGACGTTTGCATCAACAACAGGCAGCAGTACAGTACACTACTCAACTTTATGTGTTTAGTGATCAGTACTCCTACCATGTTGGACCTTCAATCCAACTTGGTAACTTAGTTTGGAAAGTTTAAAGGGCCTTTGGGGACAAAAAACATTTTTTAAGATATCCATCTGTTGCATAGGGACTTATAACTTACTCTTTATGGTTCAAACCCCTTTTGGCCTTGTGTCAGTTTCACTTGAACTAAACGGCCCACGTGAGTTGAGTCTTTTTGAAGTGCTTCGGGTGGATGTCCTACCTGGCCTCCAGTTGTTGGACCTGGCTTTGAAGCTCAGACCAGCAGCCACTCTGATTGTGGATCTTCTCAGCAATGGAAGCCTCCAGTTTCCGCACTGCCTGAATGAGCTGGATACGTGAGCCCAAGGAGAGACAACACATTTAGCATGTACACACAAAGAGGTCATCAGGTCCCACCAATCAACCAATCACTGTTCAATCATTTCAACTGATGGTTTGCACATAGCACTAGAGTTGCCTTTAGAATTGTTTCGACAAATACACTTAATTTAAAGGCTCTTCAAATTAGACCCAAGGACACTACATGGCAAAGAATAAACAAATTATAAGTACAAATATATACAAAAATATAATATATAATTAAGTGTATTATAATACATATATCTAATATATGTATAATATAATATATCTCTATATAGCAACAAATAACATAAGACAGACAAACAAATTAAGGATAAACTTAAGAAAACAAGACCGTTTTGAGACGATTGAGAGATTTAAAAATGTCAATGGAGTTAGAGCTCCATTTAGTGTATGCATCAATACTGTATCGTACGTGTTTTTTGTATCTTTTTTTATTTCAGCCTATATTTCTAGATAAGATTAAACTTTATTGTAATTGCACAGAGACTGAGTACTGAGACAACACAATGGAGTAAAATGCAGTTAAGTGTATGTATTTGTGCTTGGTCTTATCTAGAACACTTCACCATTGACATGGACGCTAGTCCCCTTGGCTGGCAGGTGACCCACTTTCTCCCTGTTTTTCAATTATCTTTATGGCCGCGCTTGACCACTGCTCTAAAGCTAATGTGCTGCAGTCACAGTGATTTACCGTTCGCCCTTCTGAGAGCAGAGGGCATGCTGGGAAAGTGGATCGGGAGGCTCAACATAACCTTTTTGAGCACCACAAGCTGCTAAACACAGACAGAGCTTTTTCAGGTTTCTATAATATTGATCCCATGAGCAGAGGTAATGCCATCATAAACAGGCTAGTGTTAAAGGCAAAGAGAAAACTCCCTCTGAGGTGTTCGCTTTGGTCCTGTTCTCTTAACATCAAAAGTTCCATCATTCAATTCCCTTGCCATAGCCATCAATGGAACAACAACAACCGTAACACAGAGATTGCTTGTCGAGCTGTCGATGGTTGGTTCACACCTTCAGTTCCATCTCTTTGAGTCCGACCTCCAGAGCCGAGCGGAGCTCCGTCACCTCCTGCTGTAGTTGGAGGCGCTCCCGCTCCCTGGAGCTTATGTCCACTGACAACTTGGCAATACTGGCATCACACCTGGGAGAACGGAGGGATGGACATGTAGAAAGGGAAGGATTTCTACGGAGATGCACAAATCTGAAGTAAGGCTAGACTGAAAGACGGATGAACAAACAGACAGACGAGCAGGCCGTAAATTCTCCTTAATTAAGGTCTCTTGTGTAGGCTAAGACAGGTGTCCATGCTAGTCAGCACACAGATGTCCATAGTGTGGACGACAGTAAAACATTTATTGGTACATGAAGGATATAGCACAAGGGGAAACTAATATCGAGTCGAGAAAACATTTGGTCAATTTGAGATTAGGACACGATAAACTACTGGGAGAAAAAAGGTAATGAAAGTGCTGGTCAACAGAGCGGGAAAATGCAAAGCACACTAATTGAATAGGACAACTACATTGCTTTAACACACTCTAGGCACAATTTCAAAATGGATTGTAAACTGTAACTCAACAGGGGTACCTTGTGGGAAAATTTTAATTGCTCCCCTTGTAGTGTCTTGAGTGCGTCAGTGGGCAGTAGGATAGACAGGCTATAGCTCCACATCGGCCTCAATAACGGTTTCACAATCGCAAAAAGCACACAATTTATGATGTCATCAATGGGGTCCATTACCGGCGGGCTACCGAGCAACTTATTTGTGGGCTCAAGAAACGAGCTAGATGAATCAACCATGCCAAAGGGGACTCACTTCGTTTCCGGATGTATACAGGGGGTGGGGTGGGGTAGCGGGAGGTTGTTTGTATCTGTGTGCAACTGGCTGTGGCTGTGCTGGTTTTGTGTTTGTGTGTTTCATACTCTCTGACCTTGTATGCAATTTCTGTTTGTTACTTGCAGTAATACTCCAGTAGAATAAGCTTTCTAACCATCACATTGGAGCTACGTTGCAATGAAAAGCATATGATAGGCCACTTATTAATTATGAAGTGGCCTTAATAACAATGAATGATTATAGACGAGTAACCTAGTCTAGAGGAGGTAATTAGTCTTTATATTTATGAAGTCTCCTTATACAGAATCAACAGAGCATCGACCAGTTTGCCCCATTCTTTCCCTCACTGAACTTCATAAGGTGGTAACCAGTCTCACAACGGCTCAGATACCAATTATTGTGAGTGAATTTATTAGTATATAGCGACAGTCTGTGTCTTAGAGAGCCTTGGAGGGTCGAAACTGAGAAGAAGTGAAAATGGGAGGGATACAATGAAAAACATTTGTAGGGAAAACCTTTAATTCTAACAGTAAAGAAGCACTAATGCTTTACCTAGCCACTCGGCCCCGGAGGTCTCCGATCCCGGCCATGTTCTTGTGGTCCAGACTCTGAACCGCCACAGAAGTCCCGGAGGTGACGGAGTCTCTCTGGGCGATCTGACTCTCCAGTACCTGGGAGAGAGATGCGACACCTATTCCATTACAATGTGACATGGTCGCGCCTCGCAGATTTCACTTTGCATGGAAAATTAATTTTAGGAGGCAGGGGTGTCTGGCTCAGCTAATTCCACATCGCAGAGCTCTGCCCTTCTCAGATATTGTATCTCCAGGCCCCACCGATCTGTCCACTGACACTTACCTCAACTCTATCTGATTCAGCTTGTGGTAAATTAATCCCATGCTAAAGTGAGATAGCAATACCGTATTGTTTACACAGTATTTGTTCTACAGTGATTGAGCTATGGGACATGTTTTGTGAGAAATTATGAATGCGTTTTGTGCAGCACTTCTATTCCATACTGCACCAATTCGAGGAATTCATTTGTTTAATGGATATAGGTTTCATGCACCACTGAATTATTATGGCATAGCTCATTGGAGGGGTGATTGCTGCTGGCGAGTCTAATCATGTTTACTGAAGGACATCATTCAAATGTATGCTTACTTGTGGAGAATTTGTCCTGGGGGCACTGTGTCTTTGCTAAGTTCAAACTGTGGCATCTTTTCAAGTGTAATCAGATCAGGCAGATCTATTAGTAGTAACAGAGAAAGGAAGTGGTTCAGGGAACAATGGAGATGCATAGATTTAAATAGAATAGAAAGGAGGGAGGAAGAGGCTGTACAAAATGAGAATTGTCTAACACATCCTACTGTCAGCGTGTGGTGTTGCACAGCCACTTGATTTGTGTCAGGTGTTTATATCTGTGAAGTTAATTAGTTTCAGCTGTCTTCGTTTAGTGTCATTGTTTCTACCTGTGTTCTGCCGTGTTGATTGTATTTGCTGTGTTTGTTCTTGCATTTGAGCCTTGTGTTTTGGGTTGTCCTTCGTCTGGTCATTGTTAAATATAGCAAGAGTTTTAGTCTTGTATGGCTTGTTTACAAGAATAAATCGCTAACTACTCTAAAACCCTTCGCTGATTCTGACACCTTTTTTACTAAGGTCCACTATCATCTGTCAAAGATGTCCGCATTAATCCGGAAGAACCCTGGGCGGTACAATCCCAGGTCAGAGAAGTGCAGGCACACACACTTTGACACACAAACGGGATCTCTCTCAACCTCTCTTTACTTGCACATCACACATACAGGCACACACCTTTTTACCTGAATATTTGCACTGAGCTGGCTGACGATGTGTGTGATGGTGTGTATGTGGCTCTCCAGGAGCCGTCGAGAGGAGACCTCGGCCTGAACAGAGCCCTGGCTGAACTGAACGCTCAAAGCCACCTCGTCTTTCATCCTCATGGCTTGCTCCAGCAGCATGCCTAGCGTACGCTCCTGATTGGCCAGCCGGGCCTCCATGGCCTTAGAGCTACAAAAGGGCAGAGGTTACAGGAAAGGTTGGTTCCATGTTATTACTGCTGAGGGTGAGTGCAAAAATGGCTAACCGGAGTAAAGTTGATGAATCACTTAAGTACAATCAATCCAAACATGTGAATAGGCCCTCTTTCCCCACAATGAATCTTTCTCTTTTTATGGCAACCACATGAACTGGGTTGGAGAATGATCTAGTGGGAACAGGGATAAACAAGTAAAAAGGCCAAAAACACACTGAAATTTCTCCTCCTCTCAAAATACACCAGATACGGATTTAGTTCTTTTTTTTATTTTTTTTATTTAAACCATACTGTCTGATGTCATCCACAGAGTAGAGCTTGATCTGATCAAGGAGAATCGGAGCAGTAGGAAAGGATCGTGTGGTCTTTCAGCCACTCTCCTCGTCTTTCCAAAGGAAATGTAATGGACATGTACCGGATTTCCATGACAGTGATTGTATCTACCTGAGAGGATCGAGTAGAGAGTGGGTGACAGAGGAGGGTGAATGTGGATCAACCTTACCTGGAGTAAGGATGATAAGGCTGTAACGTTGACTCATGTGACATGTTTCATCAAAGTGGTTCTGTCTTTTAAAGGAAACAGGTATGCAACATTTATCTCCCAACCAATTTTTCTTTTAAACCGTGACTACTCGTTTTGTCTCTTCAAAGTTAGTTCAAACGTCGCCTGTACACACACTTTTCAGATAACTGTTAGAAACATAATAGACTCTTTAAGGCCATAGCTTTCTACGAACATAACGAAAAAGTTTAGTAATGTATGCCTAACATAGAGAGAAATTGTAAAAGCAACTCACCAAACACTGCTGGCCCTTGGTTGAAGTTTTGTTTGTACTGGTCACTTGGTAACTGCCATCCGTGGTGGGGCTGGGGTGTGCCACAGAGAACTTGGCAACCCAGTAATGTGAGATTGATGTTGTAAACCAGCCTGGGTCACATGGACACCAGGTAAGTTTCGTATAGAAACAGTTGTAATCAGTGTGACAAAGGCACTGATACAATGAACTATAAAAAGGCCTTGATATAGTTTATCTGCAAATGTTTATGTGTAATATTTGAACTTTTGGAAACCTCTGAAGTATGATGTCTGATCTGCGTTGTGTCAATACAGCAAAGTATTGTAGCCTCCACATCTTTCTAGTGGAGAAAGTACAGAGAAACCCTTCCTTATCTATGTTGCCTTGTAATTCGATAGCAATGGAAAAGCAATGCAGGTTTCTCCCATTTTCTAAATTCACACTTGAGACGTGTTTCTTTTTGGCACAGTGTTGTTGCCAATGACAGTAAGGTGTTAAATTACAGCTCTGTGTTCCCCTTTTTTTTTTTTGCTATCGTTTCTTCGATTTTTAATTTGAAATATGAAAAGGCATTACAAAGTACGCTTGAAAGCCTACAAGGTCTAGCACTACCAGTGCATTAAGCTACATTAGGCAGTATGCTACAAGTAACAATTTTTCACTGAGTCACACTATTTACTTCTGAGACAATTAATAGTGTCTCGGGTCTCTTTGCATGGTTTCAAGTGTGTCATCACGAATGAATAACCGGACGCTGAATTCTTGCATACTGGCCTTTAGTGCGCATTCATCACTTTCAAAGACCAGTAGAAATGCCTTTCAGTCTCAAGGAAAAAGCTTGGCACCTTTTACTATATTCCCATCAAGTTAACTGAACCGGCTTCACAGGACTTCTTACTGTGTAAGTGAGGGCTCTCGGTGCAGTCCAGGAGTGTAATAGCACCTCGGGGACCAACAGATTGTTGCTTTGCACTTTCTCATTATCAACAGAAACTCTAACTGACTGACGACTAATGAGCTGGAATGGAGAGAGGGTGGTTGACAGATGTGTTAATGCAACATTTTCTGTTTGTAGGTGATTTGCAATGGTTTTTGCGTCTAACTCTTGTGAGTCATGACAAAAGTCATGTATTATTTTTAATACTGCTTTGTTTCCAAAACCCAGAGGCTTCAAAAGGTAAAAGGACAACATGGCAACAGAGAATGAGACACAAACAGTGAGAACAACAGATAAAATTTATTATGATTCAGAAGATAAAACAACAACAGATTTAACAGACCAAACTTGACAGTCTGTTCAGATCTGATGTAGGTGGGTCCCTAATTCTTAAGCATTAATATGCCAATGTCTGATGTCACTGTCCGATAAGCTAGTGGGGTTGTCAACTTAAATTTATGCCTAATTCCAGAAGATGAAGAGTATCGTAATTAAATAGCAAAACACACGATTACTGCACACATCATTTAAAAAGAAGGAACCATTGCACGGAAGATGTCTGTTTGACCAAAAGCATAGCAAACCTAACCGTTGTAGACCAAAACGTCAAACAGAAATACAACTGAATTGTAAACAAACGATGTCTCTAACGTCTTGGTTTTGTTCTCTGCTGAGGTTGTAAACTACGCTAGACAGAATTACTTTTGAGTTGGGAGCTGCTTGCTTTTTGGAGTGATGATTAAGATAAGCTCATTCATATTGCGCCCTCTGCACATACACGAACACACGTGCACACACAGATCTAAAATCGATATGAAGGGCAATACTATTTGTGGAAGAAATTCAAAAGAAGTTGAGTTTGGAACATTTCGTTAAGCATGATAGGTTAGCTCACATTATGCAACCATATAGATCATGCAGCCCACTGACAAGGTTGACCAGGGGGAGGCGCATTAGAATCTCGCTGGATATACATTGCGCGGTACTTGTTTTAGCGATTTAACGCACAAGCTAAAACAACTTCCAAACGTCCGATCAAACAGTTTACCTCCCATTTACTCTTAAGTGTGGGACTGAATTAAAGGAGTAGGCCTACTCAACGTAGAAAACTTCTCCACTGAGTGAACAATTCCATTTCATCATAGCGATTCTACCGTTTCAAAGCCACAGAGAAATATTATATGACAAATGATTGTGACATGGAATTCACACCTCTGATCATGCGATAATTTGGGGACATAATACTTCAAAGGGGGCTTTACGCACCCCCTTTATTGCTTCTGCGGTTCATTGGCACTGAAAACGGATCATCGGTGGAAGTGTTGCTGAGCTGCTGCAGCCAGCGGTGACATTCATTCAAGACGCTGCGCTGCGCGCTCAGGCTGGCCGGTTGCTGCACGGGCACCATGGAGGATAAACACAAGGGTGACAACGCCGCAAAGGGTCAGGAATCACTGTCCTACCAACGGAGAATGTGGAAGAATTTTCAAGAAAGAACCAAGCCATGGTTGAGCCCGAGATCCGAACGGCGCAACGCAGATGGCAAAAAGGAAACAGGATTGTGGATGTTTAAACGGAAAAAGAAACAACTGGACCGCGTGTTTTCTTCTTCCCAACCAAATCTCTCATCCCCTGTCACTGCATCTTTCCAGGGGGATAATTCCATCTGCAGTAACCAGGACCCTGGCACAAGCACAGGGCAACCTTTAATGCAGCTGGGGGCTACCGCGGGAACGTCCGCCAGCAAGCCGGATTTAACGGGCCACGGCAGTCCGAACCTGGCTGTCTCTCAGTTGATTATGTCCCATCAAAAGAGCTCTTCGCTTGGCTCCACATGCTTTGAGAATTTGGTTGTAGACCCAGCTACAGTAGGAGACGAAGATCAGTCGCGTAAAAACGCAAGCGATTCTGTGAGTAGAAAAATGCAATGTAGCATAAAAAACATCTGTTAATTAATCTCAGCAAATGGTTTACCCAATTAACATACTATCGGTGCAAATATTACTTAACAGACGCCAAGTTTGAGTTAAGGCTATATTACGTCTTGCACCGTCAACTACTCATGTGCTTCTCCATACATAATTAGCTGTTTCGTAGAAAGCTGTGTGAAACCCCTAAAGTTACAATGTGCGGCTACAAAATGCTTTAATTATTTACTTGGTTAATCATCTAACAATTTGTTTGCATGGCGGTAGTTAGCCCATATGGCCATAAGTCTCAGATACTTCAGTTGTCTAACCACAAAGGCCCTGTTTGTAGTATTGTTAGGTCTTGGACAAGCAATTGTTGTGAGGA
>JAVQJS010122724.1:0-20000 GCA_036024795.1 Galaxias rostratus | reverse complement strand
TTTATCCAATTCCGTCTCTTGGACATTGTTGTGCCTACTATTTGATACGAGCCCATATAAACAGAACAGTGTGATTTTGCCATTTAAAACAGTTTGCATATAAAATAACGGTGTATTTAATTAACAATTGTATGACATTTATTTACAAAATGTTAAACACAACAAAATAAAATATTTGTAATTAAGGTTTCATAAAGGTAAGGAGAGGCCTAATAAAATACAAGCAAATAACAATGACTTCGGGGAAATTAAACAGATCAATGATATAAACCAAATGACATGCTGGTGTTCTACGTTGGAGAGGCTGCTTCGATATAGGCTACAAATATATTGTTGTTATAGTTTTTATCGCAACAACCGTGGGTATTGGTCACGATATTTTGATATATTTAACAATCCCCAATATACAATTAAGAGTGCAGTGGTCACCCAACACCAACTGTCAAGAAAGACGAACTTGGCTATGGCCTAACTTTGAAGAGCATGACGTTGGTCCAATGTTAAGAAATGTTTTAGGTTATATAAATATTCATACTACGTAAGTGATAAATAATGTGCAATACCAAAATTGTTAAATAATAAATAAATATATGCTAGTAAAGAGCTAATGTCAATCTTCCAGAAAATAAATAAGACGCATCAAATGCAGAAAATAAGAAAATTACAGAAATACTTTTTTTACTTTTATAAAAATCCACCTCTATAAAGACGAGCGTCTACTGTCGTGATCTACAAGACACCTTCAAGTAATGGCATGACATTTTATCTCCCTATACATTACATAGCGCATTGCAAATGACATAGGCCTTTTTTTGCCCTGTATACCCTCAACAGTCAAACACGGACAATAGGTGTTCTTAAAAAAGTATAACACAATTGCGTTAATAGTAATATCAATAATAATACTGGGATAATACGAGTGATTTGCTTGAAGTAACCGTTGGACTAGTGAGGTAAAGAGCGTAACATAATATGGCCACACAAATGAAATCCACATATTACAAATGCGTAAGTTTAGGGGCTTCCTGAATCCTTCCCTGAGATGCATGGTGAGATGTGAGGTCTGTGTATGTGGGGTGGGGGTCACATGGTCCATGGTGATGGTTGCCTGGAATCTGAGCGGCACAGCTGTAGTCCACGCTGGCAGATGAGGGATGAGGAAGATGGCCGAGGTTGAACATGGGCCCGGAGGCTGGCATGGAATCTACAAAATTCCCACCAACATACACAGGGCTACCCTGTAAATTAGTGTTGGCAAAGCCACCGTTCCCTTGCATGCTGTGATGTTCGTATTCGGATCCATGGTATCTTTTCTGTTGCGGTATGCAGCCACCTAATGGGGCCGTGTAGGCAGCCAGCCCATACATGTTTTGCTGGGGTTTAGCGAATGACGGTGGCGAGGGCGCATCATAACTGATGCTGTTTATATTAGGGAGCTGACCAGAATATCCAATGTGATTTGGCCCACTTAATGGAGGGCTTCTATCCGGGGAATGTCCTATGGGAGAGTGCATGATTCCCTTAGCCTTCTGGTCCTTCTTGTATTTCATTCTTCTGTTTTGAAACCAGATCTTTATTTGGCGCTCAGTGAGATTTAATAGGTTTGCCATTTCCACTCTTCTTGGCCGACAAAGGTACCGGTTAAAATGAAATTCCTTCTCAAGTTCTACAAGTTGGGCACTGGTGTAAGCAGTTCTGACCCTTTTAGATGCTGGACCAGGTGGGCTTTTTTCATCGCAGACCTCACCTGTAAATAAACCATTGTACATGTATGAATAATACGTTTCAAAGTAAACTATACCCTTACAGCGCATTCATAAAATGGAATCTACATATTTGTACAATAACAAAACACACGTAAACGTACTCTTAGGCTACACAAGCATACACACGCACACAGTGACACACACTACCTGCAGTTGGGCAGTTGTTGCCTTTCTGTTTTGCATTATGACGGCTCTCCTTCATCCATGGAAATATTTGCTTCGCGATAACTGGTGGGGCCGTTGCACTGTTGGGTGGGTTTTTTTTCTTCTGGGATGAGCCACTTGAGTTTGGAGAATTCGTCGACAATGGAGGTGCTTGCTGTTGTTCTCCAATAGCCGTTGGTTGGCTGTTGCCTTGACTGCTGCTTGGTCGCATGCAGTTTCCATTCAAGTCATTGTCTTTAAGAATTGGAGGCCGAACAGCAGAAGTCTGTATCGAACAGACTGGACTCTGATAATCATTCTCAATGTTAGAAGTAGGGTATGATGGATGAGTAGCGCCATAGGTATATGTGTCAGGTTTTGGATAAGTGTAACTTCCAAATAGTCCAGAGTTATCGTAATAAGTAGCTTTCTGCATTTTGTGGATTCAAAACGAAAAAGCCAGTGCAACTCTGCCCAATGGCATGGGTCGTCTTCGTTCACTTTACTGGTCTTTCCCTCAGCCGCGTTCGGTCTATCCCGTGACCTATAATGAAGAGTGTTGTGTATTATTATTATTATTATTATTATTATTATTATTAATATTATTATTATTATAAGAACTATTATTTTATTTATACAATGTTGATTGACTGAGACAACGTCTCATTTGCAGCACTGTCCCTTTTAGGAGGCCGTGTAAAATAAATGTAAAGTAAAAAAAACAAAAATTAATGAAAACAATTCAAATGATTAAAAGGCTTTTCAATCCAATACGTTGTGTAACAACTTATGAAGTTTGCGTCTGAAATGTGATTTCCTTTTCGTATAGTCACTTTAAAGTTTGATTCAATAAATACATTTAAAAAACACTGATTCTTTAGTGTCAATGTTTATGGATAATAATCTTGATTATGTTGTGGTATGATTGATTTTTTTCTAGACTAGGAAAATTATGAAGAACGCCACTATCATGTTTTCAATATGTCTACAGGCCTTTCCCCACGTCAGGGATTGTTTGAGATCGTGCTGCTATTAACCGACACTTTAATTTAAAAGGATATCTCAGTACTAGAACGTCCAAAGAGCTACACAGAGGACTAGACACTCCTCACGTTCTTTCCTTATATAGAAAGTTAAATTTTAACTTGTGCTATAGGGTTGTTGTATGGGCTTGAGAAATCGGCTGAATCAGCTATATTTGGGCACAAACAAAAGCCATTCACAGTAGGAATACCCAATCAGATCTTCCAAACACCGTTATTGTCCAGCAAAACCAATTTGAAACAATCAGTCAGCATGGAATTTCCATAATTAACATTTATAACTCAAATAAAGCCCTTCATTTTTTATCACATTTTAACTTTTGTAGGACCTTAACTGTACGCCTTATACTTTAGACAAGAACTACATGACTGACAGGTTATTACAACTAAATACGGGCTTCATCTAGAAATACGCCTGTTTTGAATTGAAATGGAATGGTATATCATAGCCATAGGCTATCTTTATCAAATACAAACATAAGATTGATCAATTTTGTTCTTAAGATTTTTAGGATGATAAGATACGTAGGTTAACTTGACCGTGGGAAGGAAAATCTGAGACGGATAGGCCACGTTACATCGTAATTGTTAGAGTGAAAGGTCTCATATTAAAACACTTTAAAAAGAAAATAAAAACTATCATAAGTTATAAAAAGCGACGTCATGTTGCAAATAAAACAAGGCCCTACAGCCTGAGCAAACCATCATTGATGCGGTGCAAAACAATTCACCTGTCATTGTGGACCGCAGCAAAATTTATGACCGCAAATGTTATGGTTGTAACGCCTTCAATGAAAAGAAAAACACTCATTGAGAAAAGTCGCCCGCCGAAGTTTAAAACGTTAAGCGTAGGTGGTAGGCAAGTGAAAGAATTTCACAGTCCGCAGGTTTTCCTATATATAGTGTTGGTTATATAAATGGGCTTCAGAAGCCTTTAGCGGATGAGCTCGCGCAAAAGCATTGCAAGTTGCAGATGCGATACACCAACCCACCCCTTGCACCAAACCTGGATTTGGACATTTTTGTTTAAAATGGAATATCGGATTTGTCCCGCAGGTGCTTTTGTCCTATGTTTAGCTATGTTGATTCTAGGCTGTGTGTCATTTTTGTTCGGTGTGTTGCCTTCTAGTTTTGATGGTAGGCCTATGTAGCTTTTATTCATGGCCTCGTTGAATAATAATCTTACAAACAGAAAAATATTTAGTATATCAGGATGTTAAAACATTTTTTTCCCATAAGCTAAAATCAATTTTAATTTAAGAAATCTATGCAACAATATAACCCAATACATTTGAAAGGGATACTGATCCTGTTTGTATTCCTTTCTCCTCATGAAACATGGTACGTGCTCACCGTAATATGTTTGGATGTGTTATTTCCCTCACGCGTTCATCATAAATCCTTCCACCTCGACCTGAGAAGGAAAAAAACAAACAAATGGATTATCATGCAAACTGGTTTTCATTCTATCTCATCGAAATAAAACGTATTCCCGAGAAAAACAAATCAATTTGCAATGTCTTGCAAAAAAACGATGTATTAAGGAGACTACCATAGACTTACCAAACGGGAGGAATATTAGCTAACTGTAGGCCATAAGTTTCTACGATTACAATTGCATTTGATATATTTTTGAAAAGATAATAATCAAACAAATGCTTATGTAATGTATTCACAATAATTAGACAAATAGATCCACATTAACTTAAATGTATTTTGTTGGGTTGGTTTACTATAATGTTGAGGTAACGCCTTAATTTATACCCAATGAAGATCTGAGGGGCTAAAAGTATAGGACTTGCAATTCTATATACAAAGAGCTGCTTTAAATATTTAGCAGTCATAAGCCTTTTTGGTGACCTTTTGCTCTTTCGGCTATAACTCAAAGATTAATGAACAACGAGCGGAATTGGTTCTAGTAACCTTATCCCCAATGAAAAATGTTCAACAACTTCCAGTGTTGGGAAGCTGCTCATTACATCTGGTAAGAATGAGACGCATTGCCACATGCATTTGGATTATACCGCATCAAAATACATTTATTTTATTTGTCGTGGTTTTTAGGATTTCTACGTATTTCTTGGGCATAGATGGCCTACAGGATATTTCCTCCATGAGTCAATGAAGGAGTAGCCTGTGGAAAAAATGAACAGCAAACGATATGTTTAAGTGCTTTTGAGGGTATAATAGTGGTAATTCTAGTGCCAGACATGTGTCTCTTTAGAATCTACAATGTTTCTCGCCTACGCAGTGTTACGGTAAGTTTGATACGCACAATAGGCCGTTGGAGGGACCATGTCACTGAGTAAAATGTATGTAAAAATGTTTTCTGTGGAAGTTGGCTGCTTCAGTTTTTCTTTTTCTTTGGAAAGACATGTGTTTGAACATATCCTAAATATCTAATATCATGATACACATTTGTAAAACTTGTTACAATAAATACAAACGTCACATATTCCTTGTTCTAAAGCTATATACGTTGACGTAAAGTTTGTTTTTTTTTTTTTGTTTTTTTTAAGTTTAGGGTTTTGATCATGAAACTAGTTTAATTAAGATCTGGAAAGTTTTTCCAGAAAGTGAATATTGTCTTGCTTATTTCTAGTGGCAAAAGATCTTAGCATGGGTAATTTTTTTAGGTTATGGGTTATGCACTATTTAGCTCTTGCTTTAATTGTCAATTATTTGTGCAAATGAGTACGATTTTGCTGAATCAAAACATGCTTTTTTTGTAAAATGCTGCTCTATAAAATAGTTTTGTCTGTTTTTTTATGAAAAAATCTCGATTAATGACATACAATGGAAATAATATAAAACATTATTCTTGAAAAATATCTAATTATGTCTGTCAAAGTGCATTTTTCTGTTTTGTAAATGTACCGTTGCAGCCTCTATTGCACGCCAGTGGTTTTAAATGCCACACTTGAGGCGAATTCACAAATACTGTCTAGCTCGAGATATCTCTAGATAAAATCAACCTATTAGTTAATTTCAGTAGAAAATGTAGCTTGATGAGGCATGATAATGCAGCCATGCGTCTGTTTAAAATTACATGGATTCGGCTTAAAATGTTTTAACTACAAAACAATATTACATTTTAATTAGATAAAATGTAAAGGTATTCTGTGTCTTTGCTTTTGCAGTGTTGCTCATATTTCAAAACTGGCTAAAACTAAAGCTGTCCGAAGTAGCCTAATATATTAAAGAAATGGCATCAAACCGTAAATCAGCTCTCGAAATGACCCTATCTGGTCCTCATGACTAGCCTGCAGAGTTACCTACGAGAACGTCATTAAAATGGATCAGCCCCTATGAGTGGAATAAATCATATTTATTTCCTTACATTATATTAGCCGATGTTTAAAGGTTGCTTTTCTGCCACGCAATTGCTTACCTGTAAATCAATCCATCATGCTAGTCCTTCTCAGTCTCAAATCCTTTCCAAGCAGTCTCTAGAATAAATCCTTCAGCCTTTGTCTGTCGACAGTACTGTCCTAAACCTGATCTTGCTGTTTTTCCGACATTTCCATATACCAAAGCAGACAGTATTCCCGATAGAATGGAATGTCTCCTATTCAAGCACCAATAAAAAACGAAGGAGGTAGCTATCCTTATTAAAAAAAAATCTGGCAATCAATCACCTAAATATTGGAACATGTAGTCTACTTGGAAAACGATGTAGATTTAGACGCAGCACAATGCTTTTTTAAAGTTCGATCTTTTCAAATATATAGGCGCTACCCTTATAAGATTCAAGCTTATTTGTTCACGTGATCAAGTAACAGATTAAATTGATTGAAGCTGCCTCCTACATCACCAAGTCTTGGAATAGATGTGTTTTTTTTAAATGCATGTGTTTTTTTACAGAAAGAAAGGAATTCTAATTTCACATTTTAATGAGGATGAAACTGCGTTGCCTGATTATTTTTCAGAAATAAAAACGCCTGTAGTGAATGTGATAAGAAGACTGAAACGTGGCCAGTGTCTTCTTTTGTTCACAATTATTTAAACTTTGTTAATACTCTAGAAAACAGTAATGGGCCAAAAATGATTTGTACATCGTACACTATACGGTTAAAATATAAAAGATAACGTAGGTATCCATACATGTCGAATTTTCCTCAGATTTTTGTGCTTTGTTTGTTTGTGTGTTGGTCTTTTCTTTTTGCTACATTTTAACTTAATCATTTGACAGAAGCTGAGACGAAGCTTTTCCGGGCTTAAAGGCCCAGTGAACGCAGAAGAAAACAGGAATTGTCTTCAAATAAATGCCTAACTCCCCTATGTCTGATTGTCTAATTTTTTTTCTGTATTTTCTCATGTTAGCCCCTCCGCATCCATTTCTGACGAATAAACACACATTTTTAAAAAATGCTTCATTTTTTAACTGCGGTTTTCTTTATCTGCAAGCAGAAAATGCATGTTCAAATTGTAATTTGAGTGAGTAATGAAGAAGAAAGTTTGAAGCCGTGGAAGACGTTGAGGAGACTGGCCTTAAGATGTGCGTTGCTCTGAAGAATGGATGCAGCAGCACTAGCATTGTAGCATATGTTCAGGGGGTAATAAAAGTGAAAGATTTACAGTCTTCGCCTGACCCCCAACAGCTTCGCACCCTTTCAGGAATTACTGGGAATGATTTATAACAAGGCAGATAACTGTCAACCTACTCAAACATAACTTCCAACGTATCACAGATATAAATATCAAATCTTTCAAGCCGTTCTAATAAATACATAGATAATTGTACGTTCTGAGTGGGTGTAAAATGCAAATATAAATATATATATTTATATATATATAAATGTAATATATGTGTTTAAACTAGCGCAGATTGTATTTCTTTTTACTGAACGGATAAAATAAAGTTAATGGGGTGCATACCCACAGAAATATTTCAATGATGGTGTGGTCTCCTTCCCATGATACAAATATTTAACGTTAGTGTGTCCCCAGTCATAAACAAATCGTTTATAGGTGAAAAAGAAAATCAATAAATATAAATATTATATGAATGGCCCAACACCAAACATTTTATTGTATTTATTCGGTGCAAACATTGAATGATAAATATATTGTAGTAGAGTCCTACATTTATTAAAGTAATAGTTTTATTTTTTTTTATTTTTTCCTCTATTTTTGCCGTGAATCTGCTCAAGGGCGATATAGCATATATGACAAAATTGTAAGCGTCGTTTCTAAAAAAAAAACTAAAAAAATATGAGCATAGATGAGGACATTGCAAGTTCATTATTAGATCCACTCATCAAAGGGAGCCAGGCCAATATAAAATATTTGACAGACATGGTCATTTAGCATCTTACTCAGGAAAAGGCGAAAATGTTTACCTACCAAGTGTCCATTGGTTCGAATGGTGTGCTAAGGTGCTGGTTACGGTTGCGTTGAGTTTCTTGGGATCTCTTCAGTTTTCAAGTCTGATAGAGTCCTTGCGATTAATGACGACGCGGTGTTTCTAGCTGTACGTGCTGCATTAATTATTTAGACAATCACGTGGTCAGGAATCGAGAGAGGAGCGGTATAGCCTCCAAATCTATATCTTCCAATGCAGACAGTGCATGTTACTACATATAAAAGAGACTGTCTTGCTGGCCAGGACAGTTTCTACGAACAGCTGGAAATCAAATATGGCCGTAGTAACAGTTTGAGCGCTGTGATGGTGGTGTAGCCCATTTTGCATTCGGTGCAGTGTCATTGAAAATGGCACTACCTATTGCTCTCATTTGCTGTAAGACATGTAGGTCAAAGCATACAGTACATTTTATCGCAGGTCTGCCGTCTGCCTTCTCACCCTTTTGTCCGCCGACATGCCTGAAATATACTTAGTTTAATCTGACCTGGATTAAATAAACAAGATGGAACTCGTAAGGTTTTGGGGTTTTTTTAAATCAAGAACTATATATTTGTATAAAGCAAGCACAAACACCTTTGTACAAACCCCAACCACAAACACGTATTTACACATTGGCTATGCTTGTTATGTCTCTAACGCTTTTGGTGCTATTAGGCTAGGTTGGAAAATAGGTTGGGTTAACGGTTTAAGAAAATGAAATTATTGGTTTACACATTGGTGGCTACTGATTGATAAAAACAGCCTTTCTCTAACTGAGGTACGCATGCACGTGATCTAAAACGTGCACGCGCGCATTCTCACTCGCGAAGCCTGTTCTATAGGCTCAGGCACAGAGAGGAGCACGAACAATTGAAACAGATTGTCTTTATCTGGTGTATTTGAAATACATTTCAACAAAGCAGGTCAATTCCTTTAATTCTACCCTTAAGTAGGGGTGCTAGATGTTAATAGCAATCATCGTAATAAAATATATACGCGTTTACATCTCTAGTCATACAAGCTGGCATGATGTGCCAGTTGGGCCACATATGGTCCAAGGTCTCATTTGCAAATAAACGTAAGTAAAATTAGAAAAATGTATCAAGCCCATACATGTATAACATCCCAGCCTGTAACTGTTACATTATTATTTATTACATTATATATTGTGAACGTTTTATATATATATATATCTTTACTCAGATTGAGGCTGCATTGAAGCGTCGTTGTCGTTGTTTATTAAATCTATTTGGTTTGATTGTTAGATTTCATGGACAACGCCGGTCAAAGTCCCAACATAACATGTGAAAGATCAAAATACCATGTGGCCCTGGGTTTTGATGTTGTATAATGTCTGAGACATTGGGAAGTTATATATTATTTAGAACCATAACACCGATCAAGTAGAAATCTTTATTGTAATAAACTTTCACATCTGGATGCACGATACAGGATAAAAAGCACGTACAAAAATAAAACCAGGCAAATTGCATATTGACCTGTGAGACAAATACAAGATCAGACCTTCTTGGGGTGCGTTTTGATATAATAAATACATTTTTTTTCATCCAATTACAATAATAAGTCGAATACAAGCAGTCATACCATATAGCTTAGTCTGAAACAGTCCTTTAACTCCATGCGATTTGCGCCTGAGTGAGAAAAGGCTTTAGGTCCGTCGGGTCAGGGGTTTAGAGGTCAGTCCTCGCGGCTAAAATCTGTCTAAGGGAATAGGAACACTGTCCTCTGGATGAACCTGCCACTGGAGCTTTGTCGAACTTCAGTTGAAATACCTTTTCAACTTCTCATCGTGAAGACCTTAGAAAGAAGACATCTTCGCAATGCAAGAGCTCTTTGCTTTTTGTCCCGAGGACAATGAAAAGAATAATGCTAGAATATCTTTCTTCAAACCTGACATGAATGCCTCTCGTTAGTTTGACGTAAACGAATGATATGGATACAAATTCAACATTAGCTAAGAGAATTGACTACCACTTGTATAAAAAGAGAGTCATGCTATACATGAACAATAGTTTATACATTTTCTAAATCTTACAAAACTATTACTGATCAAGTTTAAATCTCATGTAAGAATATAAAACAATGTACAAATAATTCGATAAAATAAATAATGGTGAAAGCATTCCACATTGGGAAAATAGACATAATTTAATTCCTAAACACTCTGTTTAATTCGATATTCTTGATATGGCACGCCAAACAAATACAAATTTCGAACCATGCAATAAACGAACTTTTTTGCGTTTCAAATCGAATAGGGTACAACTGGAAATATACACTGTTTACAAAAATGTCAAGAAAGATTTATAACCAAAAACGGGTACTTAGATGTAGAGCACATACTGTAGGAATGTATGGCCCTGATTTAAATAGGCCTATCATTTGTAGAACGATTTCAAAGCTTTGTAATAGCCCAAACAATAAGTTAATAAGACCGGAATTAACTACATTTAACTGATAAGTGGGCTATAAGTGAAATTGAAGCACAACTGCGTCAACTTAAAAGGTGCACCATCTGACGAGCCTACTAACTATACAAAATAATGTTTCGGTCAACGAATGTCTTTTCTTGAATAGTCGTCAGCTTATAAGAATATTTTGCAGTCCATTTAAAATGGTAATTCCAAAGCATAGCCCACGTCATGTTATATTCTGGTGAAGATAAGTAAAAAAAAAAAAGTAAGATAAATATAAATATACATAATTTCCGGCAAATATGTTCAGGACAGCGTGCATTGGACAATAACCTGAAATAAAAGCTACTAAAAAGTCACGAGAGGGTCATCAAAGAGATTAGCCAATTGGTAGTGTCCAAAATGTAAAATTTTCGTTTTATATTGTGAATCCTAAGTAAAGTTATCCAACTGTATTGTGTATAGGAGAATATTTTCTCTGCACTTCTTTGACTCCAAAGGCTGGACTTCAAGAGTCACCAAAGGCGGTATCTAAGTCCATGTGTTCGTGGGTGACTCATGTTCGATACAAAATAAGACATGGCTAAGAATCACAATAAAAGATAATATATCCATGCAAAAAATATATATATTTATA
This sequence comes from Galaxias rostratus, assembly GCA_036024795.1. Taxonomy (NCBI): domain Eukaryota; kingdom Metazoa; phylum Chordata; class Actinopteri; order Galaxiiformes; family Galaxiidae; genus Galaxias; species Galaxias rostratus. The sequence continues at coordinate 8,631 of JAVQJS010122724.1, read as the reverse complement.
GCATCGTCTTGGAAAGTCTGTGTGGCAGGTCGTATGCCCCCATTTCTTTCATAAACTTGTAATATCAGTCTGACCATCTTTCTGCGAACTGTGCAGTTGTAGATTGGACGCTGTTGTAGATCTACCCTTTGTGTTAGGTAGTTTGTGATCCTTTTTCCATTTCATCCTTCGGTTTTGAAACCAGATTTTTATCTGGCGCTCCGAGAGACAGAGAGTGTGTGCAATCTCTATCCGACGCCGCCTGGTCAGATACCTGTTAAAATGAAATTCCTTCTCCAGTTCCAAAACTTGCTGTCTTGTGTAAGCTGTCCTCGATCGTTTCGGTTCAGGTCCTGAGTGATCAGGATTCACTGGGAGAAATTAAACAAAATGTTATATAAGGAAGTTCACATTAAACATATACACATTTAAGATTGGAGGCTAAAACTTGTAATGTGACAAACTTACTAAAATATATGAACGTTCAATGAATGTGTAATTATTGCCACTACACATAGCCATATTTCTAGCTGAAGCTTGAATGGATCTTATGAGTTGCATTTGTTTTTCTGAGGTTTGAGACCACAGCAGCTGCAGCGGCCTGTTTCCATTAGCAATGAAAATGTATGGCATGTGTAAATCATTGTCCCCTTCAAATAAACCCATACATATTTTACTGAACGATATCGATTAGCCGAAAATACTAGAGATAATTAGTATGATATAAGTAAGAAGAGGAAAAAAAGTCAGTCTTACCAGTAGTAATGTGGACTTTCTTCATCCAGGGGTAAACCACAGCAGGCTGCTTGGCTGGTATCCCATTTAGATTTTTGGTATTTTGTTGCTGTCCACAAGTCCGTGGACCGGCCATTTGGATTGAAGGGCATTGCTCTGTTTGTGCGCTGAATGTGCTGGGATGGACAGCTCTCTCTTGCACATGACCCCGTGGCTGCACTGTTGAGCCCTGCACAGGGCTACAACTAAAGGACTGCTCCGTGTAGTTTGACCGTGGAAAAACTCCGGGATGCTGAAAGTCTGTGTCCTGCGATGGACCGTAGTAGTCCGTTCCCTGGTCAGGTATATAGCTGTTCTGTGAATATTCCTCACAAGGAGGAAATTTGGGATCCACATATTTAGAGTTCACCATATACGAAGTCATGGCCATTAATTTCTGAAGGTAGAAAATACTAATTTTTCTCGACTTGTCTTTTTTCCTCCGTCCATAAAGCCCTCCTACTTGGTGTCAACTGAATAAAGTTAGTGAACCATGTGACCAGATTAACCAATAGAGGTGAAGCTATACTTCATGGACTGGTAAATATAGGGCTACACGTTCAGCAATTGCAAATTAACAAAACCTTTGCCTATATTGGAAAAGGCCGAAAGTTGTATCATATTTTGAAGAAATTCTAGAGAAACACTTTTTTTTTTTACAACAATAGAACCCTCTGGTTCAAATATATATATATATAAATCTGACAGAACGTTTAAAAGCAGCTAATCAAAAAACAAATCTTAACTTGGTGGTTAATATAATGCAATCGTCTGGTTAACATGATGAAAACCAAACCAACATAAACCCAATTAGCTAGCCACCGAGACATAGGCCGAAACAAAAAGGTTACACAACGTTTCTTAGGAACAAAACGAGAATAATAAAGGCGGATGACAATTGATGGTTACGGTCTTTGTCAGGAAGGGGTCATCCAAAAGTTACAAGAATCTCATCATTTTATCTACTGCATCCCTTTCAAATGAGTAAGGATGCTACTGGCATATGACGTTCCACATAGTAATACCTCTAATGTCAAATAAGTGTTTAATCAATCACAGACCAATCCAGTTTTTGAAAATATAGGCTAACATATCTACACAGAAGCTGTACTTTAAAATAATGTTTCATTAAACGTATATTTAAAAAACTAAATAAAAAAATAGCCATGTTAGAATGATAGGCCCCTGCATAACAAACATTTACATGGCATAAGAAAGGCTTTCAGACCATTTGAAGGCCAAACTGTAACTCTGGTTAAGGTCAGAGTAACATTTTACAAAGGTTTACATCGAAGTTATTGCATCGACCATATACTCCCCTAAAATCGAATCTGTGACTGTGATTTCGTCACACAAATTCGGTTCTACAGGGTATATATAGACGACGGATAAGGGGAATCCCATTTATGGTCTGGCTTGTACAAAGACATATTTGTTTTAATGTATGGCCTGCCTGTTGTGTCCTTGTAGCCGTTATTTGATAAAGGATTACTAATATGGTGTATAATAATTCAATTTCTAAAGTGTACCTCAAGAAACAACTGTCCGTCCATAGTTTGAAGAGGTAATTAATTTGTAAAATAAAAAAAAACTTTATGCAGATTCATCATTACAACCAAGTGAGCATCCATTAAAGATCAATGACATCAGAAACTATTAACTAACATTACTAATGTTAACAGGTTAAGGTTCAAACAGGCAGTGCCAATAGTGTTCGGCCTCGAACTCAAATTTGTTTTCCGTTTTATTGTGATCTATACATTGGCCAACGTCAACTAATAAGGCGTAGGCCATGACAGCAATACGCGATAAGACAATCATCTTATCTTCAATAAGATAAAAATAATTCGATATTGCATTCGATGATGATTGACCTTGGGTTGTCTGCAAAACACTTCAACTTTATAATTGTGAGTTAGAAATGTGACATAAATAACAGTAATGAGCATAAGCTGGCAAAAAACCCGTTGTGAACATAAACACATTTTTATCAAACTGCGGGAATTTAGATTGCATACACTTGCTTAAACGACTGAAGATTTTTTAACCTATTATTGAGAATATACACTTATTTTTCAGGTTGTAGATGCTGTGTCGGCCTAAAATTGCTTGGAAAATAGGATAATTAGACTGGCACTAACACTGTTTTGGTCAAACCAAGTATATCCTCGAAACAACTTATTCAAATTGGGGAATCACAATGATTTTGTACTTGTCAAAATTGTGTGAACTATGTGCACGATGTCATATCAATATTTAACTTTTGGTTTCCCTACAATTTTGGTATCGATTCGAAATCCATATCGAATAAAAGCCATTCTTAATAGTTTTAGACAGCCTGACCTGTCTTTCACCTTGCCCTCAGAAGGGGTCAAAGACGAGATGTTTTTTGTCGGTGAAGGCCTATAGCCTAGGAACAAACGAAGCATCTTGATCAGGAATAGGTTTATCTGTCAACAACCATTGCATTTCGATCCCACACCAAAATTTCACGACCACTCAGCAATATATAATAAATACTACCTCGTTAGCTTATATAAACGAATATATGTCCCATCTTTAATTTTTACCTTCTCTAAACAAAAAACGTGCTTTGTATGTGGTATATGCATTATCTTGATTCAAACATCTTACAAGCTCTAAATTACTTAGGCCTACAGTAGATGCGTATTTTTTTTAATCTGTAGTTATCAAAACCGACATTTAAAACAATTTAAATCTATTTAAAATAGTTCACGTCTTTTTGTATATGTGCAATGAATTAAATGTATTTCAAATCAAAATGGTTTCGTCTCAATTAATTCGTAGGCTGTTTAAAACGGACCTTCACGTTTAAAAACACTTGACCAAAACCAAATGTCTTACAATAAATAATAATAGAAATAATGAACGTGATGTAGGGGGCGCAATAGAGTTTCCACCTTGTCTTGACAATTGCTGCTCAACCTATTTAAAAGGCCTAACATTTAGAATTTGCCAAAAATCTGTTGCAAATTCAAAGGTCTGTTAGACGGTTGCCGTTGTGAAACGATTTATAACAAGAACGAATTTAATTTGCTGAAGTTCCAATATTCCCATACTCTTGCAAGATTTGAGGTTAGCTAACAATTACAAAGCTATCAAATTAGCCAAGTTCGCCAGACACGCAGGACAAAAAAAAATCCGTTTGGAAAAATATCCATTGCCCACATGGGTAGAGTAAGTACAACAGTTACCAACCGGCAGCAAAATTAACTTTTCTATTGTATAAACAACTTCATGTTTATCTAGTGCCTTGCCATGATAGGTTTCTGTCTAATTAATAGGTCACACTTTCGGCTGCCTACAGGCCATGTGGATTTCAAAATGTGGGTTTAAACTATCTGCTCAGCATAGACGATTCCTGATGACATCAGCATGCCGTTTGAACCTATCAAGTGAGAAAACAGGGCTTACCGCAAAAATCGCAATACATTGCATACATTGAACAAAATGTATCCATATTCCAAAAATAATCCCTTGTAGACCCTTTGTACGCGTTCAAAGCTGTATTCCAAACCATCTGGACGGCCAAACGAATACAGAATGGGAATTATATTTTGCCTTGTCAACTCCCAGGCCATAAAACAAAGTTTAATGGCATCACGTGGTCCCCCACAGCCATTCACGACACTGCACTGGCCCATAAATTTCCCTCAAAGTTGCACTTATTCAATAACGCCTATTATGTTCTATGTCATTGAGAACAGGTGACCACAATGGGAAAAGAGCTTTCTATGGGTTTAGTATTCAACTAAACACGCCTTAGCTCTACATCGTGGTGAAAAACATCCAAATATATGTAGCTATTTTTTGTTACATTACACTTATGCTCCTATCCCCTTCTCCACGCGCGGGTGCACACGCTCGCACGAACGCACGCACGCACGTATTCATAAAACAAAACCAAAAATAAACAAACAAATACATGTTCTAAATAAGTGTAGCCACTGTCAGCATTACTCATTTTCTAAGATCATCAAAGTTAATAGTAGGATTTAGTATACAATAAATTGTTTATAAGCTCCAAGCTGCTTTTAGAAACACCAACAAAAAGAGTGTACTGTTCAATAAAAACAAGAATACTCTATTACCTCATCAGAACTCAGAAATTATTCTTCCCAAGACCCTTTGAAAGCAATGAGGTTAGGGACGCGACTGTCCGCTTAGTGTCAGTCAATCAACTTGTATGACTCGATAAAACACTGTTTTTATGTGTATGGGGCTATAGCATATAACGAATACACGTGTCATTTGGGCATCATGTTAACATAGGTGAAAAGTTGAAAATGATTGATTTGAGCAAGGCCATTGAATTTGCTCTAGTCGAACACTGTAAGACCAGACACTTCCAATGACTTTTTGGCGGTACATGTGCTTGCTATCACATGTAATGCTGCAACCAATCAAAATGTAGTCAATGACCCAAAGGGTCTGCGTAAGAAACAAACTGCTGGTCAATAGCGCCTTCTGCTGGCATGCAATCCAGTGTCTTTATTTGACCCATGCACATTGCGGTTTTACTATAGCATGTGCTGTTTATAAATAGGTTTTATTTAAAGATATGTCTATTTAACGTGACCAATTTGTAAAATGGTTTGACTTTTTTAATATGTGAAGAATCGTTAAAAGAAAAGATTAGGGTGCACCTGTGCAAACTAGACCAGCCACACACTAATACCGTCTTGTGTATTGGGGATGCTGTTAATTATAAATATATATATATATATATATATATATACATTAAAAAAACGTACACATTTTTAAATCTGGTAATACAGCATTGTAACTTTTATTAAAATGTATATATTTAAAGTTAGTATAAAATGTACTAAAGATGTAGGTCACTTATCATTGCTAATTCCCGAAAAGCGAGGTACAGTCTCATGGCCTTTATTTCCCATGGTTCCGTTTGCCGCATTGCAGTAAGGCAGTAAATACTTTCGCAGCTGCCTGTCAGGCAACATTGAAATACTGTCTTTGTTCGGATACCCTCCTCTCCTGGCAGTTGCAAGCAACCAACTTCAGTTTAGGTGGGAAAGCATTGTCATTGAATTTCCAAATAATGGCAAATTACAGTGTGCAGTTCGTTAAAGTAGACCATGTTTAAAGTCACTGCATGAAGCATTGGTATGTCACAGGCCAATAAATGCAGTTTGCATCCATCCAGCTGGTGAATTTACCATATTAATAAGTTACAATAATATGCTTTGGTAAATATCACTTGGGCAAAATGTAGAACACTAGTTTCACAACAGTACACAAACACATAAGCTCGGACTAATTGTCCATGCAACACACACACACACACACACACACACACACACACACACACACACACACACTTTAGGAGACAGTGGCCTTGATCTCGGCAGGTCTCAGTTTGCTGTCTGGACGCAGCCTCTGCCTCACTCCATCATCTCCCTCATGCTCATAGAGAACGGTCTCGTCCGCATCTTCCAGTTGACCGCATCAGATCCATCTCCACCAAACTGCCCCCCCCCCCCTTCAATTAAAAACAACACGGTTTTCACTAGTCACTTTTAATCTCCTCCGTTTGGATCACCACGCAAAACGACAAACGGGACTTCAGGAGGTCGAAGCGTTTCCCACTATTTCTTTCTTTCTCGAGGCAGAGGGAGCAGCCCGTGGCGAGTGGGATTAGGAAATGTCTCCCGCAGTGGTGTCCCTTAACCACGGCTGTCACAATTGCTATTGTTATGGCTGCAGGGAGATTAAGATCGCAAGTCGTCACCACAGCCGCGTTAACGCACGTGCGAAGCCTTCGTTAAAAAGAGCAACGTCAGCGAAAACCACATCACTGCGGATGAAACCCTGTCACGGGATGACTGAATGCGGAACGAGCGCACCCGGAGTGGACGCACTCCCGTCCCCCAGGGAGGTAACGATAGGAAAACCCGGCCTGCGGGAGACGTTTCCCCGGTGACTTCCCATTGGCCCAAAAAACATGCGTCATTCTCCTGCCAGTGCCCTGACAACGAATCTGGAGTTGGTCTGTGTGTTCCATATGTGTGAGAAATCGCCCTGACCAATCACTGACAATTAATCTGGAGTCGGTCTGTGTGTTCTATATGTGTGAGAAATCGCCCTGACCAATCACTGACAACGAATCTGGAGTCGGTCTGTGTGTTCCATATGTGTGAGAAATCGCCCTGACCAATCACTGACAATGAATCTGGAGTTGGTCTGTGTGTTCTATATGTGTGAGAAGATGTAATATATGTTGGGTGAGCAAGTCTGGCACAAACTGGCTGCCGTGGTATCACTCAGACTGAGTGGTGTTTGATAGTTGTCAGTCCATTAGTTAGTTCAGTTTATGATAATAATTGGCTAATTGTGTAAAAGCGCTTTGAGTGTCTTGATAAAGCGCTTTAAACTAAATAAAATGAATTATTAATTATTGGCCCTTCCTATTTGAGGTGCTGCTGGTCACCACTCAGCCACAGAGCCGGGCCGGGAGAGTGCAGCCCCCAACACACTCACGCTTCCTCTGGTTGGGTCAGACCACGCGTGGTAAAAGATGATTCAGAGATAGTCCCACTTCATTCCAGGACTGAGTTTACGACGTGTCAAGACAGATTGTTACGTGGGTTTTAATCGAATACAGGAGAGTTATAGCCCAGAGGGAACACAGTGATTTTTAACCTTCCAGATAACAAAATCATGTTACAATGCCATACTACACTGGTACGATTTGTACAGCCTTACTAATATTCAACATGGAACCAGATATTAACAATGTTTCTTGTTGCTTTATTAGTCACTATTGTATTGAGTAGTGCTTTCAATGTTGTGCCATTGTCTTAGAAAAAAATAAAAAAATAATACAAGTAAATAGAAAAGTTCCTTTAAGATCATGAATATAAAGTGAGGCTTCCATTGAATACATTTAATCGATAGTGTTTTTTATGTGGTGCTTATGTCTAAACATAGCGACAACCAAAGTAAATGAGGTGAGTTCTTTTTAAAACGTGTCTAGAAAGTGCGTTTTCCACTTCACCCGTTTACCCTCACTGCAGGTGTAAGTGCCCATAGAGCAGAGTGACGTAAATAAAGCGCTCCCAAAGAGGAGAGCTGCCCCACCGTTGGGTGTTACTGGTGCACGGTTCTGTTTACTCAGCGACAGAACTGATTCTAAATACGTTGGCGGACACGTCACACGGCGGATTTCACCACGGAAACCCACAGCATAGCACGTCCACCCTGTGTGTGTGTGTGTGTGTGACACACATATATATATACACATATATATTTATATTTGAGCTGTTTATCTTTCCTTACTACCATGACAGCACAATGGTTTCCCCATCATCCAGCACACCATTCCGTTCGACGAACACCACAAAAGGTCCGTCAACCACAGAGCAACGGGTTACACTAGCTTTCTCTCTTCCTGTCGAAGCGGTACGATAGCGAACCGTCGGCGTGCATTCAAACCCTGCTTGTCATAGCTGAATGACGCAACGCCGGGTCAGCTTCGGAGACAGAACCGGGCCCTCGCACCCCGCAGATCTCTGACCGCCGGAGCCGGGGGAATGGGGGAAAGAACACGGCCCGGGCAGGGCGTTCCACCCCGGGTTTGTTGTGAGTAAGAAGTCTTAATGAGGAAGGGATTTGAAGGCCAAAGCCATGCGTGCGGCATCTGTCACCACGAGAAGGGACTCCGCACGCACGCACGCACGCACGCACGCACGCACGCACGCACGCACGCACAAACACACACACGTACACACACACACACACACACACACACACACACACACACACACACACACACACACACACACACACACACACACACACACACACACACACACACACACACACACACACACACAC
>JAVQJS010122697.1:0-10492 GCA_036024795.1 Galaxias rostratus | reverse complement strand
TTTTTATTGTGACAAACACCCACTTGACCGGGAATTAATTCCGGTACCTCTTTGGGTGCCCCCCCCCCCCCCCCCCCCCCTATATTCTGGACCTTAAATAATGCCTCGATGTGTGTTGTGTTGTGTTTTGTTCAGAGGAGGAGAACCACCGTCCTACCTATACTTCATGCCCGTCCTAATGCTCTGCTCGCTGGACGAGGGGATGGTCTGGACGGACAGCTGGCCCAGGCTGCGGGCCACCATGGCCACAGCACGGAACTTGCTGCGCGTGCCCGTGTTGGGGCTGTTGGCGTTCCGCTGGTTGAGGCGCTCCTCTGTGCTGCGGGTCACACCGCCGCGGTGCTCCGTGCACACAAACGACACCTGCATCCCGGCTGGCTAAAGGAGCGGGGGTAGGTGGGAGGGTGGGGGCTGCACTCTGGCTGACACCTCTCCCGAGTCTCGCTGACTCCTCGTCTTCCCCCGGAGGAGACGACTCGGCGCTGCTCGGCTGAGGTTCCTTCAATCTAGCGTGGTCGAACAGCAGAGGCTCTGGCTCTGACTCTGCTAACGGTGCTGGAGGACTCACAGCGTGGACTGAAGGTGGAAAAGCAGCTTGAGACTGTCCAGCGAGAAGAATGTACTGCTCCTGCAGCGTCTCCACGTAAAGACTCTCTGTTCCCAAAAAAATAACGACTACTCTGTACACACTATATGTAACACCGTCCCAGCTCTGACACACACGGACACATCAACGACAACCCCCAACCCCCCCACCCCCCCAAAAACCCTTACTTAGAGCGTCCTATGAAAAGGAAAGCCCGGGGCAATGTCTCTTTGCAGGCTTCACTGGATCCTCCCGATTCCACCGCAACGTCTTTCCCCTCCTGTTTTAATCAGAGGCTTTCCTCAGCCTGGCGGACAGATTAAGTCTCTGGCAATTTCCTCTCAAACGCGCTGGGAGTGCAGGAGATAACGCTTGGCCGGGGTCTAAGACGGGAGACGCGCTTCAGAAAACAAAGACTTCGGGAGAGAGAATAGGAGCGGTCACTATTCCAGGTTCCCTTTTCCCGTTGTCTTCTCCGGCTGGTAAAGTCGGTGCCGGCGGCTGTGGAGCGCTCGTCTCTCTCCCTCTCTCTCTTTGTCAGTCAAAGGGGACAACCGCACACTTACTCACAGCCAGGCTACCTCGGCTGGATTCAACTTACGAGTGAGTGTGTGTCGCTTCTCGCTCTGCACAAAGAGGCAGGAGGCGTGCAGGCGAGAGAAAGAGAGAGAGAGAGAGAGTGAGAGAGGGGGTGGGAGGAGGAAAATTACGAGCGCTAAAGTAGTAAGTGAGAGAGGGACGTTGGGTGGCAGAGAGGAAAAGGGAATGGAGTGGGGGAGAGAGATAAAGAGAAAGTAAAGAGCAGGGGAAAGGAAGGAGGGCAGAAGCAGCCAGGCAGAGAAAAGAGGAGGTGGAGATAGAAAAGGAGATAAAAGGGAGAAAGAGAGCGGAGTTGTGGGAAAGGCAAAAGAAAGGGCTCGGTGGTGTGTACAGATGCTGGTGAGAGCCCATTTCCAGCCCATTGACCGCCAGAAGCCTAGCTCTACTGCCCAGCCTAGCCTAGTCCAGTCCCGTCCCGTCCAGCGTGATCGGTTGGGGAAGAAGAGGGGAGCGGGACCCTGGACTCCGGAGGCCCCCGAAGCCAATGGCCCCCTTGCCAAGCCTGTGATCCAAATGCTTGTGAAATATGCATTATGTAACTTCCTCTGAACCCGGGCATGTCATAGCCGCGTGTGTCACGGGGGGCATTAAAGCTGCTTTGCCGTCGTGACATGCTCCCCTCTCCCAACTCGAAATGCCCCAAACGCTCATTAACAGAGGAGAAAGTCCTGGGGCCGATCTGTTCAGCTGAACCATGCCATCATATGGGAAGGACAGCATTGTGTTACCCCCGCATGCACATTGGTCTCCGCAACCAATTAGCGCCAAACAACACTGCTGTTGTTATGATATTGATCATGATTTGGGCACGCTGCCGCAGGAGAATGACAAGCCTGGGCTGAGCGTGGTAGTGGTTGTGGGTTGGAGGGAGCAAAAAGCTCTGGGTAATTGAAGCGCAGCAGCCGGAGGAGGGAAAAAGGCATGCCTTTGCAGCGGATACAGCGCTGAAGCTTATCGGAGGCGCCCAGCCCCTCGTCAAGCCGCCCTCGGATAATTAAATGAGATCGACATCGGGAGGAGGAGAGGAAGGAACGAGGTGACAGGCTGGAGGAAGAGGAAGACGAGGAGACGAGGCAGGCGTGCTGAACTTGACAGGCCTATTCCTGGAAAGCTGACCTTTGCCTCCCTCTAGGAATAGATCTGCGGGGAGACACAGGGGGCGAGCACAGGGGGAAAGAGGGGCTGTTTTTTTTAACGCAAGGGAGATTGGACTGCCACGAGAGAGGGCACGTCCGCTGAGAGCGGTGTGTGATCCAATACGTTATACAGCGGTTGTCAAACAGGAGGCCCGGGTGCTGGAGGTCAGAAGACCGGGAGCTGCTGGCCCCCAAGCTCTCCTCAACGGACCAACGGAGCGGTGGAGTGGAAACGTCAGGACCCCGACCCAGAGCCCCCTACTCCCCTTCCACGGTCCACAGCCGTGGTACTGACCGGGGGAGGAGGCCCGGCTCCCACTGGGCTCAGCTCCAGGTCCCCTGAGGTGTCGTGACAAGAGCAGGAGGGGGCCAAGGAGGCCGGGACCAGTCTGCTCAGATTGAGTGTCCAGTCTGTAAACCACACCAGCCCAATCGCTTAGCTTGGCTAAGCCCTGCATGCCAACACAGGGCCCAGGTCCAAGGACCAGCTTCCAGCTTCCGGCCTCAAGCTCCTCTGAAGAACATGCATGTCTTACAAACTCATGCACGTGGTAATATCTTTTTCGTTATCTTTGCCTGGCAGTGATTGATCTCCTGTCACGAATGTACCCATGATACTTTTGTTATTACCTTTAAAACGTCCAAACGGATAAGGAATGGCAGTGCAAAGGGCATACTCGAGGCTAGTTGTTAGGGATGGCAAGCATAAGATAGAAAGCTGATACTCCATCACAGGTGTGAATGAACAGATCTACTGGACATTATCATTCATTTGCAGATTACTATCTCTGTCCATGTAAATAGACTGCAACATAACCCCCTGCTCCATCTAACTAGCGCAGGAATGCGCACTGTGAACATTGGAGCTAGGCTATGGCATGAGAGAGCAGCGCTTCCCCTCCTAACAGTAAAGGCCTCATTAGGCTAATGTGGTACTTGCTGTTCAAGGCGCGGGACAAGGACGGGGTGGGGGTCACAATGTCATCACCCCCCAAGCCAGGGTGAGCTTGGCCAAGCATTCCCATCGACCTTCTGCAAAACAATCTGCTTTCGCGACTTCACAGGCCATAGCTTTTGCAAGGCTGCGGGGCTAGCAAACCGCGTGTGATCCAAAAGGACAAAAATTAAGTGTGGCGCACAAAGAAAGAAGGAAGACATAATAAGCCCGTGATCTTTGATTGTTAACCGGCGTGAGCTGTAAGTAAAGACACTGTATGATGGAAGCTCACAGCGGGGTGATATAGAGCTTACAACCTCATGCTGTGAGAGGCTCCATCCTTATAATGTAACCATGCTGTGGACACTTTCAAAAGTATGTATAGACTGGGCCTTTTTTTAGGTTCCACAATGTCCCGGTTACAGAAACACTAGACCACAGAGCTGTAATGATAATGACTCCGCTATCAATGTGGACTGTCAGCAGAGGTAAAGAACAGGTCATTTCTCGTAAGTTGGCGCTGGTCAGCTAGCCTAGTGCGAAATCCCTTCCATCTGCACCGGCTCCGTTTTCCGGCACCGTACGTCAGCCTGTCCTCCCTTGGAACGTGCTCTTTCCATCTCCTTGCTGTTGATTAAGAGCCCCATGGGTGCTTATCCCCAAATCTACTGAGCCAATCGGATCCCTTTCGGACAGCCACTCAATCACGGGCAGGGAAAGGGTGGCTGTGTGCTGATGATAGGGCCAGCCACTTCACTCGCTGTGAGGAGGAGGCAGAGGAGAGAGACCATTTTCCATGTGCGTTTTCCAGATCACGACTACAGCCTGAGTATGCCCACCAACAAAACTGCCTCGAAAACTGGAGGCGGAGTAGACTGGGGAGTGAGGAAGTTCGATAACTGGCTACTATATAAAGCTAAGCATCGCATTCCTATCTCGCACTCACACTCGCAAACACACACACACACACACACACACACACACACACACACACACACACACACACACACACACACACACACACACACTCTCTCTCTGTCCACCATCATAAAGTGCTGGGGGTCTTAGCTGGATTGCTGGCTGCAGTCATATCTTAATGAAGCCTCAGGAGGAAGTCCTACTGCGAAGAGGCTGAACCCCAGGCTCACAAAGTTACGCAGGGTTCCTCCACCTACACATCACTTAGCTCGGTGGAATGGGACTGCACTACTACCCCACAGAACATGACCTGTTGGACTCTTCAATATAAGTCAACGATTCAAATGTTTGCAATCACTTCTGCATGCTGCAAAACAAAAATAAATATCCAAAGCTATAAAAGGTATCTAATCAACAAAAAAGGAAGGACAATATTTATGAAGCCTTGTGTTTGCGATAGGTCAGTTGGTGGCTGTCTAATTTGTTCTCTGAAGGACACTTTAATCACGTTGATGGCGGTGGTGGTGGGGGATGACAGGCTGGCAGGGAGGCCCTCAGCATCACTGCACGGAACCTGGCACGCCCGGTGGGTCCACGCTGCCACTCGAGAAGGCCCAACTCTTGGAGCAGGGAATTAAGAGCACAGATCCTCAGCTATGGAACCGGAGACGCCATTTGAAGCCTGCCATCACGCTGGAGGCATTAATGTCTTAAAATAGCTGGCGTTCCGAGCAGAGAAAATAAACAGCCTAAAAATATAACCCAAAGGTAGATAGCCCCCAGCAACCCCCACCCTCGGTGTCCCTGTCTACTTCCATAAGCATTAAGCTCATTGAGAGACGCTCTGGCGGTGCCCGGCCCATACTGACACGAGGGGCGAGACAGTGTGTGTTATTGCAGCGTGCGGACTGGAGCAGAGAAGGTATGCTAGTGAAGATGTGTTACTATTCGGCTGGCTGTCAAGGCGAGGTTTGGGTTCCACAGGCCGCGGGTTTTAATTGAACACTGTTATAGGTGCAGATTTTGGGGTGGGGCAGGTTAAGACGGGTCAGAGCCCCACGGTTGGAACTGACTTGAACTGGCACGGGGAGGAAGTCCAGCGGACGGAGGACGGAGGGACGATGACTAAAGTCAACGAAAAGTCAAAGCACGCCGGAAAGCCTGGCTGACGGACAACCGAGACGCCTCACGACCCCGGGGCACGGACTATGCGTTGGCATCAGCGTACGGTGAATGTGACTTTCCCTGTGTTAACCACCGCAACCGGGAAATGGACATCGAGCCACTGTGTCCCTTTGCTCTTAAAGCGGAGGAGTTCTGGTGACTCCGCCGCCCCAATGTCACCCGGGATCCATTAGTGACCCGGGGGACTTCTGATGAAAAAGATGGATAGGCAGATTAAGAAAGTGAGAGAGAAAAAAGGGAAAGAAAATAATACATACTAAAAAACGAGAGAGAAACAGATGGATAGAGAAAAATTAAAAAGATAGCACGGGATAATTGGCGAGGTGTCCCATCTGTGCAAAGGGGAGCACAATTATCAAGAGACCAGACTGGGGGGAGAAGGGGGTGATTCCTGTGGGGATGCAGCTGCAGGGCTCAGGAGGAGGAGAGCCTGTCCCTCCCACTGTCCCTGGGGTGAGGAACAGTGGCCAGGCTTCGGCATGACAGCAGAGGACAGGGGAACCCCAGCTTACGCAATCAGTCTAGCGTTTGGGCCATTTCCAGGCCTGCGCTTGGGCACCACAGCCCAGCGTGCCGATGTGTTTGCGGAGGTGTGTGTTAAATCCATGTGCACTGCCGAGTTTTAAAACGTGGGGCGTTTGTGTGTGTGTGTGTGTGTGTGTGTGTGTGTTCTTGCACCCACGCTAAATGTCCGGTGGTGCATGTGGCCCATATGAGGCCCCCACCCTGCCAAGGCACTCGACAGCTGTGAACAGTGTGCACAGTGAAACCTCCAGTACCAAAGCGTGATCTCACTTTAAAACGGGTCGAAGGAACTACAAGGGCCAGGAAAATACGCTTAACAATCACACACTGCGATAGAGGCAGTGATGGGGAGGGGGAGAAACATGAGCGCAAAAGTGATCTGTCCCTTTCCATTCCCTCTGTTGGGTTTCTGTTGTTTACGAGGCTCCTGGCTGCATAGAGGCAGGGAGCTTGTTAGTCACAGCGGAGAATCTCAATGAGTTCTACCATCATCACTCCTCTGGGGCACAGCGGGGAGTTGAACTACACTTCTTAACATGTTACCACTTCCCTCTCGGAGTGAAACAAACCGACAGCCCCATGTCTTTTTAGCATTACGGTAAGGAGGTGAGACCAAGTGCTTTTAAAAGGAGAATAACCCACCCCTATCAAAGACTGGACTCTGGAGAACAACGTTTGAACTTCCCCCTTTGGAAGATGTTGACGCTTAGGTGAACTTCCGTATCCCTGTGTGTGTGTATGCAGAGAGTGATAAAGTCACACATGCCATAGAACATCCACACATAGGTGCGTTACACAGTGGAGACATGTCGGCCGTGGCGACCCTGGCGCTATACTGTTACTGGTGGGGGATGCGGAGGGAAGCACCACCTCCGCGTTCAGGAGGGGAGGGCATGGCGCGGCCCCTGGGGTGAGCTCGTCTCGGCTTCCAGCGGGGGGTCCTGCCACACCCGTCACGTCCCCGACACCAGGGCCTCAAAATAACCGGGGGGCGGGCCCACGGAGGAGAGCAGGCCACGTGACGAGAACAAGCCCGCTGGCGCGTAGCAAACAGTCTCCTTAGCGGAGAGGGGGAACGACGAGAGAGAGAGAGATGGAGGACGGGGAGGGTTTGGACACCACGAGAGGCGAGTGGAGAGGAGAGTGGGCGACCGGCGCTGCTTCGTTTCACTCGGTCGTTCTTTTTTTCTTCCCATCTCAGTCAAGTTACGCAAGGCCTGGCTTAGCGGAAGCAACTCCAGCTAGACGGGAGCCACTGTGCCCTCAGCCCAGAGGGCCAGGGGACTCTTCACATTACTCGGGCCAAAACCGTCCAGCGGGGAGGGAGGAAGAGAAGGAGGGAGTCTGTTTAGGGAAGCTAGTAGAGCAGCAAGGAGGGCGACACCATCTAACCCTTCTGGAGAGGGAAGCCAGGTTGATGAATAAGAGAAAGGCCATAAAAGTGACAATGATTTCGGTTTAAGAGACACGTTGAAAGTAAATGATGTCAGTTTAAGAGAGACGTTGAGACTAAACGGTGTCCGTTTAAGAGAGACGTTAGAGTAAACGGTGTCCGTTTGAGAGCGACGTTGAGACTAAATGGTGTCCGTTTGTGAGCGACATTAGAGTAAATTGTGTCCCTTTAAGCCATGGGTCCTGTGGCTGAACGATTGCCGTTAAGTAGTAGGTCATCGGACATGTAGCTGGCTATTGGCAATTGTGAGGCTCTCGGGCCCTTTAATTCACTGCCACTAACAGGGCACACATTACTGACTTCTTCGTCCACAAAAATGCCCCATGTAACCAATTGCCATAATGTGCCCATTATTAAATGTAGAGTTTTAATATGTAGGCCTATAGTTCATGGTGTTAAAACTAAAAGTAGAATTTTGGTTGAAAACTGAGAATTGTTGAAAACTCCAAGCTGTAACCTTAATAAATATTAAAGTACTTTTCCTAAAACTACACCCAGATATTACACCATCCCACAGGTCAACTCTCAAGTCAGTAAATGTATGCAGTATTCTGTAACACTAATATGTCTTAAGAGACAAGGGGCGGAGGGAGAAAATGAGAGTGAGAGAGAGAGAGAGAGAGAAAGAGAGAGGTGCAGAAATAATAATCTTGCTAACGTAACTTTCCTCTGAATCACAAATTTAATTGAAGGACGTCGTTCCAGAAAACAGAAATTTGTTTATTATTCCTCGTTGCCTCAAAAAAAAAAAAATCCAGCAAGATTATTAGGCAAAATAGACATACATGTTGCGCGCAGACTATTAATGAATGCAGGGACAGACAACGGTGCACATTTCCGGGCAGTCTAAAAGGCTGGAGAGAGAGAGCGGAGAGAACCCACTTTCCCCTGTCACTAAGTGTATTCATACAGAGCAAGGCCCTGCAGCAATCCAACACACACACACACACACACACACACACACACACACACACACACACACACAAATGCATACACACACGCACGCACGCTCATTTGACAACTCATAAATAAAAAGGGCCAGTTGTGAGTTATTCCTCATCCCCTTCTTAAGTGTCCATCCATTGCGGGTGTCATGTCTGCCTACAGTGTCTGATCCGTGCCGGTTAACAGTCCCGTTGGCACAGGATCCCTAACATTGCATAATTGATAGTGACGTCCAGTCAAACTCTTTATGTATGGGGCTTTCACAACAAGCACACAGAAAAAGGAACCCGGCATGTTGCCAGGAATGACTGCGGCTCTATGGACGCCGTCTGGGCCTGTGGGGAAGTGCAGGGCCTCGTGGAGAGGCTCCTCTGGTCTTGGTTCGCCCATGGCTGGCCAGGGACGTCTGTGGACATCGGCGTCTTTTTCCCCTGCCCCGTCGTTCCTGTAAAGCTCGATCCACCCACCCTACCTCAGTAGTCAAACGTGGCCTCTCTCCATTGAGCTGGAGTTCAATAGGGCATCTCAAGCTGTCCCTCTACGCTGCAGCCTTTTGTAAACACCCACAAAAACAGACCTCTTTTCCTCCAGTCCACTCCTCAGTGTTGGAACCTCGTTTTCTCACGATCATAGCGTAGATGAGGACAGAATTTCTCCAACGGCCAGCGACGGCGAATTCCTTTTCCATAATCCCAACCTCCATTTCCCAATCGCCGTGTAACCTATTTCAGCTTGCTCGAAGCACACACCGTCTCTCAGACATACGTTCCCTACTTACCTGGACGTATATAAATAGCCCACATGCAGTAAAGACGCACTGAACGCACTGTAGTCACACACACGGACACGGCCGTGTAAGCATACACACTAATGCACGCGTACGTACAATCTACCACAAAGACACACACGTTTGCACACGCAGCATCCCACACACCCAATGACCCTGACAATGCTCCACTAGTCCTTAGGGGGCGATTGGTGAGCGGTGTGTGTGTGTGTGTGTGTGTGTGTGTGTGTGTGTGTGTGTGTGTGTGTGTGTGTGTGTGTGTGTGTGTGTGTGTGCGCACGTGTTTGTGGTGTGAGCCGATCTCGCCTCTGTAATGAAAGAGGCGAGATCGTGTGCTTCTGAGCCCCTCTCTGATCCTCTGTTTCAGTCAAATACAAGCCCAAGCATGAGTGACAGCTCTGATCTAAAGCGTTTAAGTGTAAGTTTTGATCTCTCTGCCTTTGATTAAAACTAATGAGCTCATTTAATTCAAAATGGGAATGTGTGATAAGAGAAATAAGGTTGATGTGATTGGATTAAAGTGGAGAATTCAAGACTTGGTTTCGGCAGCTCAAGTTTGTGCTTATGCCAGTGTATTAAAAAGCTGTTGGCGTATTTCTTCCGCGGCCGTCGGATGATGAGAAAAATTTCATAGTAATTCATATTTAATCAGGAGAAATGAAATGACTAAATATAACATGCTTGGCCTTCTCCCCGGAGTGATAAAGGACTGGTTAGATTTTAAATGACACTTAATTCATGTCCTGGACCGGAGACAAAGAGAACGCGACGGCAAGAGAGAAGGAAGTCCTCGTCCTCCCCTCTCTCTCGGCACCTTCACATGAACACCCCTTCACCTCCGCTCCCCTCCCCCTCTCCCCCCGTTCGTCAAACCCCAAAGCCCTCTGCTCCGCTATGAAGCAAGGAGACCCGACAGCCCCCCGCTCCCCGTCTCTCTCACACACACACTCACTCTCTCTCTCACACACACACACACACACACACACACACACCCACACACACTCACACCTCAGCCCCCCTGCTGCCATGCCATCTCTCTGATCCCACAGTCTCCCGTCACAGCAGCCTTGTTATATGCAGAGCAGCAGAAAACGGGATTTCCGAGGTGTTGCTGGTAATCCCATTTCACTTCAATCTCCGAGTGTTGTCCGTCCATGTCCCTTCATCCCATCCTTCTCTCCCTTCGTTCCCTCCTTCCCTCCCGACATCCCTCATTCTCCCTCTCTCCCTCTCTCTGCTCCCACCGTCCACCCCCTCTCTCTCTGTCTCTGTCTCACCCTAATCCTCTGCGAGGAAGGCCCATTTCTCTCTCTCTCTCTCTCTCTCTCTCTCTCTCTCTCTCTCTCTCTCTCTCTCTCTCTCTCTCTCTCGCCCACTCTCTCTCTCTCTCTCTCTCTCTATACTCCACATAGTGTCTGTG
>JAVQJS010122664.1:0-16096 GCA_036024795.1 Galaxias rostratus | reverse complement strand
TCGCGTGCTCACACACACAAACACACACACACACACACACACACACACACACACACACACACACACACACACACACACACACACACACACACACACACACACACACACACACAAACACGTTGGCCCACACCTATGCGCTTATATACTCACAACCCTGTCTGCAACTTAAACTCTTCGCTTATAATAGTCCTTAGCGCAACCTCTGCCTCCACAATGGGTGAACAGTGTGATGAAGTAAGGTGAGTGTGTTATTAGGAGGGAGGGGGGGGGGTGGATTGCAGGCGGTGTTAAGTCAAGCAGGAATCCTCAATGTTGCTAATTTATTTACAGATTTAATTAGATGGATAGAGCCCTCACAGATATAAGAAAGAGAGGAGAGATGTTGCCAGCGTTACAGCACTTTAATTATGGTACCAGGCTCCTGATCCCTGTGCGCTGCTGTCTGGGGAGCCAGTTAATTAAAATCCTCATTATTTTACTTTTAATTAGGTCCCCCCTCTTTTGTTTCCTTTCACCATATGGCCGTGTTCCGTGGTCAAATTAACGTAATTGAGCTAATTAAGCCGATCAGTTTAATTATTCAAAGCGTTCTGATTGGGCAGGAGAACTTTTCTCCCGCTCCCTGACATTCCTGTGAGTGTGTGTGTGTGTGTGTGTGTGTAGGTGTGTGAGCGCGAGGCCGTTGCGCCAAAGTCTGTTTCTTTGTCGGGCTCCTTTCCCCTCCCTCGTTCAAGATTATAAGTTATGACCGGGAAAATTCCTCAGCTCAGACGGGTTCTGTTTTTGTGATTCCCCTCTAATTTAATGTATTGCATGGAGCAAAACATGAAAATACAGAGTCCCATTCTGCAACAGAGGGAACATCATAACCTAGAAAAACTGCTGAAGTATGTTAAGCATAGTGCTGCCCTGGAGTTAGTTCCTCGTAAATATTTGTTTGGTGTTAGTTCACATGTTAAAGGGAGTACTGGGGTTAGACAGTTCTGTTGGACAGACCAGTGGGATTCTTAGCATAGCTGTAATCCAGGATCCTTTTGACATGCAACATTACCTCTTTAAAAGGAGAAAAACTCTGCGCAAACAGGGTGCAGTTACAAAATGTATTTTTAGCACCCGGTCTGGCTGAACGAGCACAGAGGCATTTCATTCATACCTGTCTGTCATCTCTGGACCGCGTGCAACAGAGACTAGGCTCTGAGCCTAACTGCATGTGGACCAACAGTCCCCTGGCCACATTAGCCCGCTGTGGACCATAGGGTAAAGCCTGACATGACTCTGAGTTCCAGAGCAGCACATTGTCAGATGGCTCCAGAGCCCCGGTCAGCCTCCACCGCAGCGGCGACGCCTGGTCATGAGACAGAGAGCTGATCCACAGCACAGCTGACTCCAAGATGAATGGAGGATCATTAGAGGGGATTTGGCCGGCTGGAAGAGGAAGAAGAAGCCATCTTGGATGTGTTTCATAGCTGTTGCTCGGCAGAAGGAAGACTCCTTTGGTCCTCGTTCTCTTCATCATGGGCCCGTCGAAATATCTTGGCTCGTCTTTTGTCTTTGCGCAGCGTGAGGTGGTGGAGCTCCGGCAATTACACTCATCTGCATGTGTTAATATGATTAATTAGTGGGAATAAACACTTTCCTATGACGGCGGCTACACGGTGAGCCACACACCTGCAGACTCTCTGATAAAAGACAACGCCTCCAGGCAAAGAGGCTTTTTTAGGAGACCTGCTAATTGGCATCTGAAAATGCGCCTGCTAATTAGGAGTAGGCAGATGAGGCTAGATTAGTTTGAATGTGAAGTGTAACTTGTGGTGCGGAGGGACTCAAAATGTGCCTAGGTTTTTCTTTCTTGCCCGGCTCGATATGGAGATAATTGCAATTGTGATCATTTGCATACGTTAATGAATTTGTGTGACGCTTCTCAATCAGACGTGGAAGAAATAATTGATGCAGTATCAGCACCCCACCATGACAAGTGGGACTCTTTTTTTCTAAAGAGCTAAGCGCATTAAGGTGCAAGTTTGATGGCTGCCATGCTCCCAGAGCCAAGGTGTGAAAGCAGAGCAGATGCTATCGCCTGCTTCACTATTACGATGGATTCTACACGGTAATCAATTAAAGAGGACGAGCCCAAGTGTGTTTCAGAATGCACAGCCTTCAGACTCAATACAGAACCGTACATTACAGTTACTGGACATACGTCAAGCCAATTAGCTACGGCAGATGGTGAAAGCAGGCAAAGGCCATATATGGAATTCAGAGGCAGAGGGCGGTCGAGGGGGGCTGTGAAACGGGCCAGGTTGTGAGTTTTAATTGCAACATGGTAAACAGTAAATGCATCAGATTGTTTTCAATGCCCTGGATGCAGGAGGGCCACTCCCATCTAATTAGCCCACGCACAAGATTAGGCTTTATTAAAGGCAGCCAGCCACAGGATATGCCCAAAGTTCAACCTCCCAAGAGCTAGCCGAACCACAGATACAGAGCTCATGTTTAATTGCTTCTGTAAATGGTCAGAGCTCAAGCCCTCTAATTCCATTCCTCAGGGTAATCAGGCATGTTTTCACCATACAGGGCTACAAAGAACACCCCACTAGCAAGGTAGCGCTGTGCAATGCTGCGGGGCTACCGCTATGTGAACCAGAGGGTAACATACTTCAGTTCTCGTCGTGTTACGGTAAAATCTTTTTAATATCAGTTTTTTTTTTAGTCCACATGATTAAATTCACATATTGAACAAGTATCCACCGAGATAAAGAAATATAAATCTACAAACACGCAAGAACATCTATAAAAACAATATACAGCTCTGTTCCTCCTCGTTTCCAGCCTGGCCGTTATGCCAGTCATAACTCAAGACACCAGATTTAGCATACATCAGACCACCGACAGGGAGGAGGATCCGATGACGCTCTCAGACGATATGGATGCCCTCAGAGACAGCCGCTCGTCGCAAGGTTCTATGTAACAGAGTCTCTTAGGGGTGGTCCGTCCAAATTCTCTTCCGTGCTTGTTCTGCCTTTGGCCGGGTATCGATTTACTCTTTAAGTGACAGACAGTTCGGTTAATGATGACACTACGCATGATGGGAACCCTCGGCCTGGCCCGTTGTCTCAGCCGTCCGTCAAAGACACGTGAAGATGGTCCCATGGTGGGGTGGGTGGACTACCACCGCTGGATAGACAGCCAATGACGCCGCCGCGGGCTTTGGAGGGGCGAAGGGGACGACGGGGTGATGCTGTGCTTCTATTCTACAACGGTCTCCTGGTGACGAGAATCCACAATGACAGCGGAGAGAGCAGAGGGGCGGGTAAAGGGGCGGCAGGACGGAGTGAGGACGTGAAGCACCACCCTGATTACTCAGCACACCTGGAGCCAGGGAGTAAAAGGCACCGGGTGACAAGGAGGCCGAAGATCATTGTCGGGGACATTTAGACCAAAGTTTCGATAACCTCTCGGCTAATCTTTGATAAAAGAAGAGCTCTTTGTTAGCGTTTTTGGCAATTTACTGTTTCTATTCATTCCCCTGGTTCTCTTTTGGCTTACCTTCTGGTCAGTCAGCACAGGGTTGGTCTGCAGCGGAGGAATGTGGCTGGTAAGGAGGGCAGATCCAGGCCGGTCGTGCTCACAGAAGATGGTGCCATTGACATAGTGGAAGCGGTCGCCTGGCACCAGCCGGTTTCTACAGGTGGCACAGCTGAAACACTGTTCATGGCAAAGAGACATATACGTGAGTATAGCGGTGGTCATAGCTACTGTATGTTCAACATTACTGCACTTTGATGCCTTTTTACAACCCTCCATAAGTGTCGATTAGCACAGAGGTTTACGATATACCTAGGTGATGGCACTAGGTTTTACCTTGAGGTGGTATACATTGCCTTGTGCTTTCATGACCATCTCGTTGGCTGGGATGGACTGGCCACAGGCACTGCAGGCCCCGCTGTGCCCAAACAGTCTGAAGGAAAACAGAACGCACACAGCTCAGACTCGTGGCCTAGAGCTAAAGCCTGTCCCTTCTGCCTGCATTCCCAGATTACCCTAATTCACTTTGCTCTTTCGCTGAGCCCTATCGGTCTCACCTGATATAGTCACTCCTACAAAGGATCATGCCCCCTTTGCTGTAGCAGGTGGTGCCGATGTCACCCAGCTGTGCGTGGCAGCAAGAACACTTGAGGCAGCGTGTGTGCCAGTAGCGGTCCATGGAGAAAAGTAGGAAGCGGTCTGCAATCTTTCCCCCGCATCCTGCACACAACCTAGGGGATGATGCCATGCCTGGCGTCTGACTGTTCACCATACTATGCCCTCAGGAGCTCCTGGAGACAGAGAAAAGGAACTAATTAAGTTGTGTGACTCTCACTTCAACAAATCACTTCTTATGATAGTAAAGGATGATAGTTTAAATCATACTGTACTGCAAACCGAACATCTATCAATTCCCTGATTAACAGGGCACTAGTCACAAGTTGCATTCAAAACATAAAAAGTGCAACACGTCTTGACAATTCCGGTTCAAACTAATCCTTCCCCAAAAGGTGAGAATATAATAAATATGCTTGTCACCTTCGATAATATAGATGTTTTAAAAGAGCAAAAAAATCACAACACACAACTAAAATGTAACGAAACTAACAAGGGAAACGCGCGGTCTCCAAATTGGACACGATTCTAAAGAGGAAAAAATCATGAGAACTACAGTGAAAAAAAAAGTATTGTAAGATGCATTTAAAAAATGTGTTACAAATCTGTAAACGATAAAGTGTAAAACTAAACTATGCGAAGTCAGGTTAAACTGTGGTTTAACGCACGCATTCAGAGTAAAATGAATATGCTCACCTTGATATTCCAAGAGGACCAAAAGTTTTCAATTAAAAAAGATATAGACCAACCAAGACAGCGCACGAATGTAGGTAGTATACACTTTAAAGTGCTTGGTAAACGCTACATCAGCTCAGCTCCGAAAAAGAACTACAGGGAAACATAGCCTTCGACAAATTGGAAGCGTCGAAAATTATTGTCAAATCCCTCTGATATCATGAAACAAAAGCCAAAGGCAGCAAAAGCAGTTTACATATATTAGTTTTTCTTCCAAACTCATTATTCTGTGCAGTACTGAGCTATGCCCCTTTGACAGCCACACTATTTATCAAATTGCGCAAACGGATACTTAAATCACTTTTTGATGACGTTTTAAACATGAAGCATACATCAGCCACTGGGCTGCCAGGGGGAGTGGCTACTGTCAAAATGATTTATGTGGGTGTAGTAGTCTATTGCCAATTGTATTTCGTCTTTGAACCTGCTGTCGGGAAATTTCGAAATTATGCCTAACATTTCGTAGAGTTAATTGGGCTTGGATTAATAACTTACAAAACAGTAAATAGGCTTCTAGCAGTAATAATAATGGGGGGGACGGGGGGGCCAACAACGATAATACAATTCCCAATAATCATAATGGAAATGTGGAAATACTATAATAGATTGTTTGCCCTAATTATGAACACGTTTTCGTATGTATAATGAACCGTGTAACTATATTTTACCATGACACATTGCTTAGGTTGAAGGTAAAAATAAATGTAGCAATTGTTGAGGCTCTAAGCATCATTGTTAGTTAATTTTTATATTTTATTATTATTATTAATTAGTGGATCTCTTTTTGATTTTAAAGTGAATCCTGTCCCAATGAGGCGAAACGTCAGTCTTCTCTGTGAGCAGTCTTTATCAGTCAATTTGTGTCGTTCTCAAGTTGTATGTTGTTTCTGCATTGTTTGTATGATTCCACTAGAGGACAGTGTTCTCTCACATCTTAAAAGAAAGGCAGGCACAGTGGTTTGTTTATACACAACATATATTGTACATTTAAAGGTAAATTGGTGGCCGGTATCTTTTACTTTCAGAAAAATAGACATATTCCCACTGGTAATCACAATTTTTTTTAAAACATTCGCATGTCATAAGCATAACCACGTACCAACTACCAATGAACACGATTTTGTGAAAATGTATGATTTTTTTTGTTTGAGATAAATATAAGAGTAAGTATTTTGCATGGTCTCATGCATTTTTTTTAATCAAACCTTGACAAAATTCTGGCCCCTGCACCACTTCCCAAAAGCCTTCGTGATTTCCGACATATTTCCTGTTCCTCTATCAAGGCCGTGCTGAAACTCACAGTTCTCTGTGAGGCTGGACAACACCTGGTACTTTTAGTCTGGAGTCTAAGCCAATATCAACCCCTCTGCTACAGGAGCCCATAAGCACAGCCAAAACAACCAAATTCTTACAGTAGCCCAGTTATGATGAGCAGGGATCCCTCTCTCTGACATACTTTAATCTTTTCATGAAGAGGAGATTCAGGAATATTTTCAAGTGCCTATGACATTTGGATAGGTTTGATCTAAGAGGTTAGATAAAGCCAATGTTTATTTTGTCCTGTCAGTCTACATTTTGCTCTATTTGCTCTAACTACCCTGGTTAGAAATTGCCATGGATTTCACTAGAATGTAAGGACTTGACAAACGACCATCCGAACGTTGTCACGGGACACCAGCTTTAAGTGTACAATCATTTTGGAGAAAGAGACAATCCCCTTGAATTTACAATACCAAATAGCCCAGACAGACAAACATCGTCATCAGGAAGACATACAGCCTGGGCAAGATGGGAACCAATGGGAGTGCTGGCGCCTTGCGTGACGATGATGGTGGATAGCAGAAGCGTGTCCATGGTGAGGATGGCACGCCATGTGTGCTTTAGGTTCACGTCTGTCTGTAGGCTTGTGAAAGAATTCCACGAGGGAGAAAAGGAAATGCACGTATATACAATACCAATATTTACTTTTGTAACATGGGTTCAATGTTGCTGTCTCGCAACAAACTCCTTCCCAGCCCATTAACCAGGCTCCAATACAAATTTACAACCTCAGTCGGAAAAACCTAGGCCTTCTTTGTTGCCTCGTTGCGATAATGATGAACTAAACTGACCGGACAGGCATCCTTCGATGTGGATGTCAGAAACGAAAGAATCCCAGAGGGCAGGCCGGAGGTGAACACGTTCCCATCCAGTCTCGACGATGGACAGAGGTGGGAGAGAACGGAGGAGGAGGCCAAGGGTGTGGAATTTGAGAGTCAGCCGCTATGTTTGTGCTCCCGAGCCGACGGTCTGCATGTGGCAGGACATGGGGGAACATGATCCTGGGCCAATGATTCACAATGGAGGGCATCATCCACGTCTTTCCTAACCTCATCTCTCATTCTTTGGCAAGCTCTGTCCTCCAACCTTAATGTTTCCACCTATGAGTCACACGCTCACTGCTGTAGGAGTCGCATACTGTCTTCTTAGCATCGCTTCATGCCTTGTGCCTATGTTCCCAAATACCGACACTACCACAATTGACCTCCACAGTTTAGTCTAGTCAGGCTTTCCCTATGAACATAATTATTTATGTCATATTCTCAATGTCATACAACATGTAGTCAGACAGAATGTTGAGTTGGAAAATGTTTATTTATGTTTCAAATAGTTTCATACGAATCTACAAGAGTCTTTCACAACATACATTTTAAATACACCTTACCTCTAGTATAAGATAACTCTATACAACAAGGCACTAGTTTAAAAAACATACCCCGAAAAATGAGGTGATCTCCATGTATTGCCACTCCACGTTCAAGAGTAAAGTCTGTACACTATTCTTTATACTTAATATATTGTAGTCACACAAATGCACACAATGTAAACACGCTTCCTGTACAAACAAACACTCACAGTCAGACACATGCAGACAGTTACAATCATTGATGAATACGTAGCATGATATCTTGTCATTCTACCATCAATTTATAAACAACATAACATGAAAGTTAGTGTTTTTGCAATCTTCAAATATTCAATGACTTTGTAAAATACATAAATGAAAACAAAAATCATTTTTCAATTGTTTTCCCAGTGGTAACTGATTGGGAACTAAAGGAAAATAAAAATAAAATTCAGTTTAAATGTATATGTTTCTAGAACTAGTCCAACTAGACAAGACAACCAAACAGTTTGCAAAGTGTCTGGTGCTTAGTGCTGTCTTCCCCGTTGAGCAGTAATATATCGTCGCTAAGTTACCGAGAGTGTGATGTGACACTCCACATACAGTCTAGTTCATACTACAGCCACCCGTCCTTCTTTCACATAGGCACACTGCTGGTGGAGGGACAGGAAGCTTAAAGTGCAAGCGAGTGTGCTGCTCTGGTGGGGGACAGGGGTAAGGGCAAACAGGCAGAGGCTCTGTGTCCGAAAGAGTCCATCTCTGGTGCAAAAGGGAGTGGTTTGCCACTTCTGAAAGACAAACGGGTATGTCCCTGTCACGGCCGGGAGAGGGGGGAGGAGGGGGGGGGGTCATGCCCAGCGTGCCAGGCCAGGGCTTGGGCATGGTGAGTCTCTTTCAATGCCTGAAGGTGTGGATGTCATTGTGCAGGCTGATGGAGGGTCTGGAGGGGGCGCTCTGGTAGCGGCATGTCTTTTTGCAGCTGCACCGTTGGATCCACATCACGTTGCGTAAGAAGCCCTCTCCGTCGGGGCAGTGGAAGCGCAGGCGCACCGTGCGAGTGAGGGAGGGGGTGCAGCAGCGGCCGTCCGTGCAGCCGCCACACGTCCGAGGGCGGTACCGGCGAGCGGTGGAGCATCCGGCAAAAGTGATCCGGACCGGATCCTCGGGACGCACCGTTCGCTGGCACTTCTTCCCTCTCTGAACACAGACAATAGGGCAACTGTTAACATCAAGACTGTGGGATCAGGACAACTGCAACATGAGCTCCACTCAAATACATGCTCATATCCCAATACGTTAGAAACACTATACCTTGCCAGGGGACATCAGCTCCAGGTCACACTGTCGTATTTGACAAAGTCGGGTCTCTCGGACCAAGCGGCACTGGGCGTTCTCGTTGGTCACCCGGCTGGAAACGCCCATGCCACAGCTGGTGGAGCATTCTGTCCAGCTCGTGGTCTGAGCAAAGCACTTGGGAGCCAGCTCCACCTCGTCCCCAGGGAGGGACACCACCTCTAGGGAAACACAGGGCACACTGTCAGTTACAGGTGGAGGCTGTGTCACTAAAACGTACACAAATAGAATTGAGGGGAACAGTTTATATAATTGAGAAGTAATTATTTTATGAAGTTAAGATGTTTACCTCTGAAGGTGACTCCTGTACTGGCTCGGTAGTCTGTCTGGGTCTGTGGCAGAGACCACGGCTGGGGCTTGGCCTGCAGCTGGGGCCTAATGTGGTTGGGATGGGGCTGGGGGTCGTGCACGGCTTGCTCCTCCGGATCCTCACTGATGTGGTTGTTGTCATCGCAAAGCCACTCCTCACAGCAGCCTCCAGGCGGGCGGGCCAGGCGGGGCCGGGAGCAGCGCCAGTCAGGCAGGGGCACCTGATGTGGGCAGAGGGGCATGCAGCCCACCACCCCGTCCATGCAGCTGCACTGGTGCTGACAGCTGGGCTGGAAGTCCTCACCGTGTTGGTAAACACGGCCACTGAACTCGCAGGGGCGACCCTGGGCTTCTGCTGTAGACAGATCCACACACCCAACCCGTTTACTTTATGTTGAGACATATGAAATAACGATAGCAGACGTGCTTCCTGCTATAACTGTAACCACACAGCAGTATGTTGGTAGTGTGTATGCTCTACCTTTTACATACTTCCGCACACTGTAATCTTGTTTTTGAGAGGTGCTAATAAAGGTAATACTGTTATTACCTCGACACAGTCCCCTCTCAGGGTCTCCACCAGCCCCTAGATGGCAGTGCAGGCCTTTGATGTGGTCGCATGGCTCTCGGGCACTGCAGTCCTGGTTGAACTGCCGGGCGCACACCTTGCAGCAGGAACACTCATCCGATACCCAGCTGACCCCCGGCGGGCAGGATGGCGGTGAGGGGCCACAGGAGCAGGGACCAGAGCAGTCACTCTCCACCTGAACATGGAGGCTATGGTTAGACTTGGCGGCATGATGGAGAGGCAGCGGAGAGGATATCTACTGCACACGTTTTTGTTTTCTATGGCACTTATCTTTTGTCACTATACTCTATACACTACACAAATACAAGGGTAGGTGATACATTGGAAAATGGAAAAGGGTAAATGGGGGGCGGGATTAAGAGAGGGTAAAGGAAAAGACAAAAATAAATATTTGTGACTCACCACGACTGAAGCACTGGAGAGCAGGATAAAAAGAGTGGAGACAAGCTGGTGCAAAATCACCAGAGAAAACATTCTGGATGCGTAGATAAAAAAAAGGATAAGCCTAAATAAAAAAAAGAGCCACAATACTCAGTGGCAGCCTTCAGAAGTAAAGGGAGTACAGACAGAGCCTGTCCCGAGCCTGTGCAACAGTCCAACGAGGAGAGAAGTCTTCTGTGCCTGTGAGCCTGACTTAACTTATCCACAGTTCAGAGAGTGTGTGTGAGTGCACTAAAGGGTACACCCGTCGGGGGCTATCGGCTCTCCTACAGGCTCTGGGTCTTTGGGACAGGTCAGCTCCACTTCATAGACAGATCCCCCAGGCGGGGGCTTGTACTTATAGATACTAGTGGTCCGCCCCCTGTGACAGCGGATCTCAAGAGGCTTGAGAAGTGTCCAGGGGGAGGGGGCGTAGGAGGCTGAGTAGGGACTGGCGGCATGTTAAAACTGGCTGGCAGGAGAATGACATTTAAATCAAAACATTTAACACTTTGCAACAATAACAATGATTCAGCCTAGTGATCCGATCAAATACAATTTTCTGTTTCACTGATATTCAAATGTGTAATACTACTCAAACCTTAAAGCATGCTTGTGTTGACTATGTGTAAAAAGGGTGATAGCTGTGAAGAGTTCAAAAAGACTTCTATAATATAGAAGTCAAGCATATGTTTGTCAAGTCAATATCCTCACCTGAGCTTTCACACAGGTAATTTATTCAGTCTGAAAAATCTCAGTCAACTAATGCAAATGATTCAAAATAATATAGACGTTTCATAGAAATTAAATATGATTTCAAAAGTAAAATAAATAATACTGTAATATGCTAGGCGTTGGTCAGGACAATGTTTCCCAAGGCAAGGGTCTGTTAGTCTGTTCCCTTTTTCAGTAGGGCGTGTTTTTGGATATTGTCAAGGTACATAACAGAGAAAAACGAGAACAGGTGTAATGGAAAACACGTGTGGGGAATCCCGTTGTCGCTTCGGAGTGGATACAACAGGGGAAGTGGTGATGCAGACAGCAGAGAAAATCCCTGTGAACTACCCCCCCAGCCATTCCACGAGCTCCCGCCAAGCCATCAGTCCACTCCAACACTACCGTGTGCACTCAGGACACACACTGCATCCTGTGTTCCCTCCATCGTTTTCCTCATGGCTACATTCCAGGAAACAACGGCTGTTCCACAGGTTCCCATGTTTGGTAGGAAAAACTCAACATTGCCATTGTCATCCCAGGGGCACATAAAAAGTGTTTTGTAAGGGGGTCAGGAAGGCTCCTTGGCTCCAACTGTTATGAAACACGGGAAATGTAATTTAGCACATTTGATAAGGCCGCTGACAATCCGCAGAGGGTGTGAAGAAGGGGAGCTGTCGGCAACAACACAGTATGAGGGGAACAAAAGGCTCATCTGCTCCTGTGTATTTCTTAACCCAAACCAATTCCTAAGTTTACCCACGCACAAACATAAGCAAATGCAAATAATCTGATCTCACAAACAACGTGACCGCCTCCGATCCAGTGCAAGGTGAGTTGTACCTGGCAGCGGACAGTCAGTGGGTGAGAGGGAGCAGACGACCCGGCCACGGAGCACAGGTGGCGATGCCAGGAGTGCCAGTGATGTGGGCCACGAGGCACACTGGCCAGAGCAATTACTGTATGAGGAGGTAAACCACACGCGGCGCGGTGCCTTCCAGCCAGCAGCCACCCAGACACCGAAGCCGCCCTGCAGTGAAACCACCAGGACACAGGGGGATGTTTGAGAGCACCTTGTTGGCGAGGGGAGGGAGGAGGGCAACGGTCTGGATTCCTAGGATTCCTGGCCCACAAAGGCAGGATGTGTGTGCTGACCGCCGTGCATCGTACACTGACGGAGGGGGGCTGGGGAGGGTGACGAGGGGCAGTGTTTGTGTGTGTGCGTTAGGGGGGTTGCATTTGGCTGCCTCCAGCCTGGTCATATGCCAGCCATTGTTTGTCAGCTAGACAAACATTTCCAAATGACAAGAAGGTCAGGAGCCCCTGCCATTTGTCATGGATGCCAGCTACCATTCTCCCTGCACCTTACATTTCACACTGTTCACTTTACTACTATATTACAAACCCTATCCAATGTATGGGCTACATGCAGTTCCACTGAAAATAAAACAAAGACTATTAAACGCCTTTTGACCTACCCAGGTTAATGTTGGTTGAGGGTCTTATTGATATCGTTGAGTGTAAATGTAGCACTCTGGATTAAACTCTCAGGCTTGTTCGTAGGTAAACAGGAAGTCTGTGCAAAGCGCAGGAAGAGGCGGTCTAACGCCTAATTTGTCCACACATTTCCAAGAAGACTCAACAGGAACCCAAAAAGACCCAAACACGAAGAAGAGTGTTTGAGGAGGTTTGCCTTGGAATTAAATCAAAGCTTATCACATGAAAGTTAACCATGAAAAAAGTCATATTAAGCATTTAGTCCCTCAGACATAAATGGACTGAACAGGTTTGTAAAAACTGAATGTTACGCCAACTTATGTTTTACATTTCATTCCAAACACCTTGTGTGTAATGTTCCATGTGTATTTTTGTTGTTTATACATTCGCAGTACCTAATAGTGTCGGGGAGCACCGACAAAGATTAGTTCTCAGTCACTTTCCATGTACTGGTGGCCTACAGATACACTTACACAATTATTCTACAAGTAGTGTCCAGTCTCTCACGGCTGTACACACGTTTGGCACACAACAAATCCAATTAGGAACCTCCAGCATGGCCCACTATAGTATGTAATGACCAGCTGGCCATTACAGTTCCGACATGAATGTGAAGCACGCAACCCGTACAACACGCCACCGGCTTTCCAGTACATCTGGATGCCGATTACTGGCAGCAGACATCTGGGTGTCCCTCCTTCAGTCCCCCTCGAGACTCCATGGCTAGAGGTAGGGGCAGCCTGAGCTGCTGCAGGTGTAGCTTCCCTGCAACTGCACACAAAAGGGTCTCATTTAAGCTGGCGGCTGCCCAAGCAGCAGAGACGATGGAACCTGTGGCCGCCACATTCCTCCAGCCAGCCTAATAGGAGTGATGAAAGCCAGAGCAGACACCCTTTGAGCACAGCTCTCCACAACCCACCAATAACCTGTCCATTGTGTGGCTGGCAACAGCAGGTGTGCTGCAGGTAGCTGCCCAGAGACACACCTCCTTCCCCCAGAGGTATCCAGGATGGAGATAACCACTGCGGACACTCAGCCCCATGCTGTAACCCTAGACTTGTGCTGAATCATCTCAGTCACTGTATGCCATCACAATGGGCTGGGTACTGGGTTCCTTGCATTGCAGGCATTTTACAATTTCACTGAAAGCAAGGTGGTCGAGTGAAAACCCAGGCCCAGACTGTGACTAAACACTGAGAAAGCACAACATGTCTTGGGCTCAGGCCACCAACTGAACTACTTATTTAGCAAAGAATCCCGTCTTGAGATGTGATGCAAGACTCATTCCCACCTAGCAAACGAAACAAAAGGTACGAACAGGAACGAAAACATACTTTCTTGCATAGCTCAAAAAGATGAAGGGCCGGTGCGATCATGCTACCAATGCTGCCACCCCCCTCCACTCCTTCGAGTGAGTCTGCGGGTTCTTAAGCTGCACATTGCATATTAAGTACACTAGAATAAACAAACTGGCATTTCAAAGAGACTTTAGTGTGGGTGTAGACCACTGACAGAGAGTGTCCTGTTAGTGGGCAAGCAAGAGGGGGCTGAACTGTGTGGCACTTCTACACAATGCTGCCAATGATTCAGAAGGGAAAATATTGCCGTAAACAGAAAATGTTCCAACGTTACAAACACATAAACTCAAAAGTGACTGGGCCCACTATGAGATGGGGGAAGACTATAGACTAGCGTTGATTGAGAAGCTGATGTTCAAATAGGGAGGTAGGTACAGGTAAGGTGCTTAGTATAGACAGGCATTGAAACAGGTCATGGCATTAATGATTCATTTCCGTCGGCAAACCGGCGAGATCATTTGTTTGTTTGGCAGCTTGCGCAAGGCCCTAATACGACAGACACTCAGTGTTATGCCATCTAAAATTAGCCCAGCGTGTTTGCTCTGATATTCAACTTCTTTGAGGTCATTCCTCATCAAAGGCCTCTTTGAAATCTCCCTGGGCTCTCCACGAGTTGAAGGATGAAATCATGGAGGCTCTGAAGGTAAGGGAAGCGGACCAGACCGAACAATATTTGAGGAGAAATAAGGAAGCTAAATCTGACAGTATAAACAGGGATTGTCAGAAGTGTCAAAAGATATGTTACATACTTTTGCTTGGCCAAATAAAGAAGACTTGGCTAATAGAGGTAAAATAGCCACTAAACACTGGCATCAGCAGTTGATGCGTGCAAAGCAGATGTGTTGTCTATGTCTGACTGAAGAGCACCTGGCATGGGGAGCAGCAGGAAAGCTCTCTCGGGCGTGCCCGATAGGGGATAGAGGCAGCCTAACCCCCCAGCACCCAGCCTTGGCCTTAACCTGGCTCGTGGCTGCCCAAACTAGGCCAGGGACAGGGCGTGCGGACAGGTTGCAGCTGGAGAGCTGAAGTCTAACGGGTGCCATCAACAATTCCATGAACACACCAGCTGGTCACTATAGTGACCCACCACAACATCCATTTCTCAGACTGAAATCCTAGTTCATGTCTACCTAAATGGACAGGTAATGACATGTGTTAAGTGGGCCTGTATGCACTGACACTGAATGGGTCAGTTTGCAAATGATTATGGCTTCAACTACTACACCTGAACGGCTCTAGAGTGACACCTGCTGATAAGAAGGTAAGACAAAAGAACAAGGCGGTCTTTAACCAATGTAAGAAAATCAGACTTTAATTGAATCATTCCGTTGTTTAAGGTAGACATAGAACGATCCAATACACCTTTTGTAAAAGTTAAAACCTCAGGTTAAAAGCTCATTTGTTTCAGATGTTTCAACCAATCATTAATTCCAACAAAAATCTTTATTTAGTTCCTAGAGAACGGCTGTGGTCAATGTTATGAGAATGGTAACAGTTGATAAGCACATGTTGTGCATCAACTGGCCTCCAGTTGTCTCAGTGGCTGTGCATTGGTCTTGTACCTTCTTTCCAGATCTCTGAGTTGAGATTGGGAGGTGGAGGAGAGGGCTGTAGCCTCGCAGTCTCTGTGCTTACGTCTGTGGAAGTTCTGCTAACCACATGCTGCACTCCTCCCATAGGTGTCCTCTCTCTTCCTAACGCAAACTGAGGATCCTCATCTAAAGTGTCAGATGAAGTAGATGAAAAATCGGATTAAACGTTTCTTGACGTCACGGTAGGTAAAATGCTGGTAAAACTGAACCCGTCAAACCAGATTGCAACTTACCAATTCTGTGTTGCATGCGAGCTGCATATGACAGGCTATGCATGGGTGTGATGGTACCACTACGCTTATATCTACTAGCGATAGCATCTATGTCAAGATGCTAAGTAAAAAAAAAAAGAAGTACACAACATTTGAATTTCAAATCAATTTCTCATGATTTCACATTGGATTAACGGTGTGGACTGAGTTTATGTGTTGTTTATTGCACCTTATTCCCTTGGAGATTGGGGGTGTTACACAATTGTCTGACACTGTTGCGGGGCTTGAATACGAAGGGTAACGCAGACCCCTGGCTCGGACATCTCTCTTCTACAGAGTTACTGCAGTGCCATTCAACCGAGCCTAATGAATATGGATGTACATATCATCATTTTTTTACAACCCAATCAAATGTTTCATGTATGTAATTTTTTATATATATATATATATATATATATATAGAGAGAGAGAGAGAGAGAGAGAGAGAGAGACGGTATGTAAATATATGACTA
>JAVQJS010122637.1:0-18150 GCA_036024795.1 Galaxias rostratus | reverse complement strand
AATAGGAGGTGGAGCGTTATTTGACAAGGAGTCATTGTTAGGCCATGAACAAAAAACGCTTTACATCTATTAGTTCATTTGGAATGCTGTCTTACACTGCAACTTGAACGTAGAGAAGGCCCGACATCAGCCAGCAAAATAGGCGTGGTACTTTATTCTTAAATAATATACACTTTTATTTTCCTGCTTAATCTTTGGAGCTACTAAGGATAATCGAAATGAATCGCATCCTGGTACTATGCCTGATCTTTGGTTTTGGAGTACTTGACATGGGTGAGTGCATTTACAAAGTATGTATCACTGCAACTGCACACAACATAAATAAGCCATCAGTGAGCTAATGGTAAAAAACAGCAAAAAATAAATGTCTGTATTATGTTGCTCTACCTGAAAGGATGGTGTGATTACGTCAGCTATAGAACTCAAATGTCACTCAAATAACAGTGCAAATGTGGATTTAATTGGGGTTGCATGTTTCTTTTTAAAATGTTAATTTAAGGCGTTGCACTACGATGCTACAAGTGTGCTGATTACACCGGACGTTGTGAAAATGTTCAAGAATGTACTTATGAAGATTCCTGCATATCTCTGAGTGAAAGAGGTGTGTCATAGATTTGAGTAGATTCGATTCTAAACCATAAATGAATTAAATGACTAGATCATTACAACATTTTGCACATATGCTATAATGCCTAAGAAATGTAGATGTACAGATAACCCTCCTGTTCTATATACTTTCTGTAGGAGGCAAAACAATCCGGCAGTGTATCAGGTACACAGACTGTGATAATTCCCGGTTGACTCAGATGTTCCCTGCCATCTCCGGGTTCACATACAGGTGTTGCAGCAGCAACATGTGCAACGGGGCTGCCACTATCCCAACAAAAGGACCTCTTTTAGCTTTGATGGGATCACTACTGGCCATTTGGTGGTGCTCATTTTGATCTGTGTCACCCTGTATAACCTGTATAAACATTTCTGCAGTATTAGAGTATTTTTTTTAATCTAATTTGTTCTGTATTTATTAAAATAACAACTAAGGGCTTGTGTCAAAGCAACAATTGTTTTTGCTAGACAATAAGTAAAAGATACATTAGTGTGCCACATCAGATTCGACAGTATCTGGCTCAGACCAGATGTCACAAATATGGCATTTTGATGCCGACAGGTTAACTAGAGCTTCGGATACGCTACGGTGTAAACCCAAACTCTCTGATTGGAATTCATTACATATTCTGTAACAGTTTATCTCTTGTGTATAAATCATTTTAGTAATGTGTGGTCCGATGTACAGTCCTTGAATAATTTGTGTAGGCATTTGTAATTTTTTAGTGATCTCGAAAGTCTTTTTTAAATGTACAAATGTATTTTTGTGGCGAGGTAAAATTAGAAAGAAAAAAAAAATCACCCATGGGCATGGTTACATTATCACAAATATGCATTTAATACACAAATATATATATATATATATATTGAGACAGTTACTTTTAAATGGTCATTATAGCAACAACACAAAAAGGTTTAATATACTGTACTGTGTGGATGATGGGTTTAATATATTATTGTAAGTTCAATATTATAAAATATTTTGTAATGTATATAGTAGTCTTCATTGTGAAAAATCTATAATATTTTACAAAGAAGTTTCATTTGTGAAACACTATGACATTGTTTTTCAAACTACAACTTTTAATTTCCAACAAGTGCCAGATGTGTTGGCATGATACTTTCTATTGGCAAAACATTAATTGCTCTTAAGATACATGGTGCAGGTTGTATTACATAATGTGATGCACTATGGTATATTTCCGATTGTAAGGTTCAATACAAATTACTTATCTGCAAGTTAGGCAGTAAGCACCATTTATTATGTCTTAAGATTTTTGATTTTTGAATTCCATGTCGAAAACACATATGAAGTTGATTTAGATTAGACTGGACACCAGGTTAAGTTATTAATCAGTCTAAAATCTTTTAGGCCTTATTTATAGCCATTACCTATCAGTCACTCATGTCCAGCTTCTTCGATCTGTCGGCCAATCTCTTCCAGCTGCACCATTTTTTTTTGCCCATTCTTCTCCTTGGTCTTATTTTCTTCCTCTTTTTCGTTCTCCTCTTGCGCATACCAGGGCCGTGAGGAAACACTATCACAGGCCCTGCCACCCCTTCGAAATCCTCCTCTTCCAGCCCTGACTAATCCCCAGCCCTGTAGCTGGCCTTCTGACACCCCCCCTTCCTGCACTCCTCGGGTCTGGTCCAGTTCCTTGGCACTGAGGGAGGGCATTCGAACGGGGACCGTGTTCCCAAACTTCGAGTAGTCCACACAGTAGCGGCTGTCTTCCTCAGTCATGATAGAGACAAAGCGCCGGCCCCAGAGTATCTCATCAGGGGTATAGGATGTGCGTGCCTGCATGGTGATACCTGTGGTCTCCACCACACCTGGTGGATAACAAAGCAAACATGCGTTGGGCTTGACAAATTCAAAGATCTCAAAATGTATCTTGATTAAGGACGTACTGTACTTTTTGGTAGAAAACCTGTAAGCAAAGGTCTCGGCCTTTTTTAAGGTATAAAACAGAGCCCACTAGAGAAGACCAGTTGGATCCACTTATCTTACCCTCTCATCCATATCCAGTCAATTCTATTTTAAACTAAACTCATTGCTGGAAAAATATCTATAGCATATCCTTCCTATTCATAAAGACGGTGATGTAACCGAGTAACTACTGGTCCATTTCAAAACTGTCAAATGTATAACTTGAGTTATTTAGAATTGAAATACATTCAGAAAACTAGCTGGAGAATGGCTTACCCACATTCTAAAGAAATAGGGGAATGACATTAAGTTATTATTAAGTTATCTGCTTTTAAAGCAAACATGTATCTTCAAATATCACAATTTAACTAAATTGTGGTTTGCATTATTTATCCATGCAATCAAAGTTATATTCAAGCAAAGATCTTTTCAATAGCCTATGATGGCTGTTTTTCAAACATTTCCTGAATTTGGTAAGGAATAAATGACAATATTTTGTATCCTACCTTCCAGAATGACTATAACTTCCAAGTCTTCATTGGCCAGGGAATTGGCAGAAAGCTCGTAGAGTGGGCTTCCTCGCTCTATGGTATGACTGACAATGAGAGGTGACACCAAGAAGATTCCATTGCTCCTTAGCGGGTTCTCCACCTGGATGTCCAGCTGACACACAGGGATCACTTCACCCTCAGTGGTGACTGTCCTGCGAATCACCTGTCAGCAAAAATACATAATTGAATATTTTTGACAATGAAAACTGGGACAAAGGGAACTGTCAAGTAAATGGGAGACAGTTATTGTCTCTGACTATCACGGGAGCACGTTCTAAACTCATAGGATGAAATGCATTAATTTAAATGGGTTTTTTCAAAAGCGGGATTAGGGTAATGAGGCCCATTCTTTAACAATGGGGTAAGACTGACAATATGAATTTAGCAAAGAATCACCTGGAGTTGTATGGTTGCAGAGATGATCATACTCTTCCTGAGGTCACCCACTCTGAACATAAATGTTGGTCTGCCGTTACGTGGGGCAATCACTGCATTCCGGGAAAAGATGAGGGTCTCGGCCCTCCTGTTTGCTTGTGCTGTCTTCATGAACACACAGCCCAACATCACTGCATTAATGATCAGCCCTAGAATGTTTTGGATGATCAGAACTGTGATGGCTAGTGGACACTCCTCGGTCACCATCCGGCCACCAAAACCAATTGTCACCTAGAGTAAATAAATGTTTATTACTAATAAATGAAATGTCACGAAACAAATTAATTCCATTCATGCATTTCCATTGTTGTGTACGATTTAATGCCAATGAAAAGTCACTCTAATCATACAATTTCAGATAAACAGTTCTAAGCACCTCACCTGCACTTCAATAGAGAACAGAAAGGCTGAGGTGAAGGAATGGATTGCAGTGACACAAGGCACTGGTCCAGGCTCCCCATTCAGGTCATGGGGCTCCAGGTCACCATGGGCAAAAGCCATAAGCCACCATGCCATGGCAAAAAGCATCCATGAACAGAGAAAAGCTGAGGTGAAGATCAGGAGAGAGTGCTGCCACTTGAGGTCCACCATTGTGGTGAAAACATCTTGAAGAAATCGTCCCTAAGGACAAAAAGAAATGTGCTATAGTAGCTACACAGCCATATAAACATGCAGTTCTATCACCATATTTTATGTAATACAAAACCATACCTGTTCCCTGATGTTCTTGTGTGCAACATTGCAAGATCCACTCTTGGTTATAAAACGCGCTCGTTGAGACTTTGTTCTGATTCGGTTTGGCTGGTTAGCATCCTCTGCCAGGCGAGTCAATAAAAACCCATCTGGCAGTAGGCCTTTCCGGGCCAGCATATTGATGCTGAACGACTCCAATAAAACTAGCGATAGCAAAAAAAAAAAAAAAAAAATAAGAGAAAGAAAGAAAGAAGGAAAGAAAGAAATGGCAACAATATTCTTGTTAAATCCGTCAAATATATGTACAGGTCTTCAAGCTTGTAACATTTTAACAAGTAT
The DNA here is from genome assembly GCA_036024795.1 of Galaxias rostratus. Taxonomy (NCBI): domain Eukaryota; kingdom Metazoa; phylum Chordata; class Actinopteri; order Galaxiiformes; family Galaxiidae; genus Galaxias; species Galaxias rostratus. The sequence continues at coordinate 13,596 of JAVQJS010122637.1, read as the reverse complement.
GCCGATTGGCGGCTTTTAAACGTAGCATGACCAAAATGCAAACAGAATTATGCGCTCCATATTTAACAAGCATAATTTGTTCGGACTATTTTTCGTTTTTTGTTTTAATTATATTTTAAATCGTCAACCCTACTTTCCGGAATATCGGTATTTATCTAAATATATTATGGTGAGATTATGCCGGAGTTAACGCTGAATCTACGGTTGGCAGGAAAGCCCAGCTGTGATGCTACAATATCAATGACCTAAGAAACAGATAATATCTACATTAATTGAAAGTAGCAGTGATTTTTTTTTAAAAAACATCAATAAATGAGAATCAAAAAAAAAAAATCTGCTTCCGCACACCATTTATAAACTGTGTGGGCTGAACAAAAATGAATCTAAATTAACAACTGCCACTATCAACACAAATTTTTATTTTAGATCGTGTAAAACTACGTAAACAAGTGCAATGACAGGCCTAAATCAAACATGCTGCCTGTGTTCAAAAGACGTACTAGCCAAGCGCAAAGCAATATGCAATATCCGTCTACTGTTCGTTAAATCTTATTGAACTCAACCTTGTAATTACACGTTTTTGCATACTTACACCGAATAAAGGCTGTGATAAAGGAGCTTGGATTAGAATGTGTTATCATAGAAGCCCCGGTTGGGACGTCTGACAGTTGCCATCAACCCAGCACTGGGATTTCATTCATTCACAGAACTAGCAGTAGCCTAATAGCAGCCGGCGGGGATGTGTTTGTTTTTATCTGAATTGCCAGTGGGTCTTTGAATTATTTTCAAGATAAAAATACAATTATTTTCAAGATAAAAAATAAAGCGTCTGTGTAGTACGTTGACTTCGGGCAGATAAAGAAGAAATAGGGGCAATGTGGATACAACCAAGGGGTAAAAATGTGAGTGATGATAGATGGATAATTAGAGAGAGAGAGAGAGAGAGAGAGAGAGAGAGAGAGAGAGAGAGAGAAAGAGAGCTGGGTTGAGAGACAGACAGACAGACAGACAGACAGATGGACGGAGGCGGCAGTCACACAATTGATTAGATGCCAACTGCCTTAAAACACCACAGACGAAGAAGTAGTGAACGAGCAAGCCTGTATCCTAGAAGACAGCACACGCACGCCGCCATATTTATTTAGCCCTATTATCTTTAATGTCGAAATAGTATAATACTCAAACTAAATATGTACACATGTGTTGGATTTTAGGTAAATTCCTATTCGCAAAATCAAAGAAACTCAATATATCGTTAAGATCTTTCTGCTCTGTTGCTAGGTAATGCCGAATTTGCACTGAGTGAAGTTGAATCCGAGTACCCTACACTTTTAATACACTTCACCGTCTGCATTTTCAAAGGAAGAATGGACCCGACGAGCCATACTAGACCACTAGAATCTGACTACAATCATAAAAGTAAGTAATGAAATACAGATAAATACAGATGCCCATTTATCAAACTTGGTTGTAAGTGACCGAACTCAATGTTATCTGATTTTATCCATGTAAGTGACTCATGCGGAGACAACCAATTTCATCAAAATGCGTGCGTCTAATGATGCGATATTTACTGGGAAGAGAAACTCAGCAATACCTGCATGGCGGTGAGGAGGCCTATATTTAACTACATTTCCTCTATACATGTAAATAGGACGGTGTTAGGCTTCAAAGGATGATATCTATAAACATACAAACATTTACTTTTAGAAAATTTTATGTATTTAAACTGAGCATTGTTTCTGCAGAGCAATAAGGAAAGAGCTGGGCTTACAAAGAAAGCTTACTACTCGGCAGTTGAAAAGAAAGTGGGAAAATTATAAAAGAAAGTACATTGCATGTAAGGTATGCATCTACCACTACTATAAATGCAACAGATACATTATAATTGTATTTGGTCTTCTACTTTAGTCATTTGACAAGAGGAAATTGTTTTGATAGATGTGTATTTCTTTACATTACATTCCTATTTTTGGCTGTCTTAATTTTGTATTATGTGTAGTACCCTCGCTTGATCAAGATATCATGAAAAAAGAGAAGGCTGTAGAATTATTTTTAATGAATGTTCACATGAGAAGTTGTTGTGTTTAATCCTTATTGGAATGTTATCCTTATTTTATGTTTAGGCATGGAAAGGCCAAAATATCCAAGATAACCCAAGTTCATGGCCCTGGTTTAACCTCATGGATCAAGCCATAACAGGACGTCTAGCTGGTACTGCTCGCATCTTAAACCCCTCATTGTTCTGCATGGACGACAACGATGATGAACCATCCTCACCCATGCCCAAAATGGAGCCATGCCAGAGCCCTAAAGCCACTCGTTGCTGTGAGGACAACGTTTTTGAGTTTTGGGCCAAGACACAGCTTGGATTGGATGTTGACACAGTGAACACAGAACAAAATGACCCTATCACATACCTAAATACTGTAACACAGGATTTAAGGTGGCCCACCGATGAGTGTGAGGTTTCTGTGCAAGAAGAGGAGAGGACACAAACAGGAAATGAAACCGTTGGTTTGGAATCCAAAGGCAATGGGCCCGTGTTGGTCACCCAAGATACCGTTGCAGATAATCATATAGTTGTTAACTCCGGCACAAGCCTCCAAAAGAGTGAAATGGTAGAGCTGGATCAACAGATAGCAGAGCTGGAGAAAGAGCAAGAGATGCTAGAGAGAGAGCAGGCGGACTTTGACCGTGAGAGGCTGATATTGGAGAGAGAAAGAGAATTATTGAATCGAGAGAAGGCAGCTGTGGAATGTGATAGAATAACACTTGAAAACAGCCGGGCGTCCGTTGATAGGGAGCGTGCAGCTCTGGAAAGAGACCGAGCAATTTTGGACAGGGATCGCGCTTTAATAGAAAGGGATAGGGACGAACTGTTAAAAGAAAAGGATTACCTAATGCGGTGCAAGATTGCCAGGAGCAATGGCTCCATCAATACTGAACTTGACCCAAACAGATGTGAAAGAAAAGAAAGACTTATTGCATTATTAGAAAAGCTTATGGATAAACTTTGAACATAAATTGGAAAATAAAACCTGCCTTATTGCAATTCTTTTGAGCACTGGGCATCCCATGCAATTATTGACATTTTGTGTCATTAATGGTGGGGTCTTAACTTATTTTTGGGTGAAGTCCAACCAATGTGCTAAATGGTTTAAAGAAGCATATACATTTTTCATTTTTGGTGTTTGATTGATAGTTGTAGTAAAATCTAACTGCAACGTTAAAGAAATGGATGTTATTGGTTTGTTGCTAAATAGTTGTTATTTGCTGTATTTCTTTATCGGATTTTAAGATTTACAAAAAAAAGGATTTAACGATGCATCACAATTATAATATAAAAATTGCAAAACTTACACATTTTACATTTCACTTAATTTTTTTTAAAGAAATTAAATCCATGCCTTTCCAGTCAATGAGTAATAAAATATTTAACAAAGAACATCAAAATGCCAATGATATAAAGATTTGTTTGTGTTGTATAACTTTTACCAACTCAGTTTCTTGTATGGGGTCAGCATGAGTCATCCTAGCATGGTTATACACAATGTTTCACACACCTTCACCATGTCAGTGTTTTCTGGCTAGGCTGCCATTCAAAAAAGGTTTGACTTTAGGGCCATGGGGTTAGGTACCGTGTTTTTTGTTTTGTAGGTTATTTTGTGGATTAGCCTAATGACAATTTCTTCAATGAAAATAACAGATTCAGTCTTACTTATTTTGGTACACTTATACCTAGATTTGGGTCGGCGCAGTGGTTAGCACTGTTGCCTCACAGTAAGAAGGTCCTGGGTTCGATTCCCACCTGAGGGCCTTTCTGTGTTGAGTTTGCATGTTCTCCCCGTGTTAGCGTGAGTTTCCTCTAGGTCCTCCGGTTTCCTCCCACATTCCAAAAACACGCAGGTAAATTGGTGATTCTAAATTGTCCGTAGGTGTGAATGTGTGTGTGAGAGATTGTATGTCTATGTGTTAGCCCTGCGATGGACTGGCAATCTGTCCAGGGTGTACCCCGCCTCTCGCCCAAAGTCAGCTGGGATAGGCTCCAGCTCCCCGTGACCCTGCATAGGATAAGCGGTTCTGATAATGGATGGATGGACTGTATTAAACATCTCAGATGCAATTGTATCTCCCAAGAACTCGGGGCTAATCATATCCAGGCCTTTGCCAGATGTTTTTTCGTGTTCTACGTCCTTGACCCTGACAGAGCACTTCACCCTGTATCTTGTGTTTCCCTCTCTCACTCTCTCTCTCTGCAGAGCCTGCTGTCGCCCGTGGCCTTTGGCTTTGGCTGTGAGTACTTTGCCCTGTTCGAGGAGCAGGGCGTAGGTATCCAGTGGTCCAACCTGCTGGCCAGCCCCCTGGAGGAGGACAGCTACAACCTGACCACCTCCATTACCCTCATGCTGCTGGACGCCCTGCTCTACGCCGCCCTCACCTGGTACATCGAGGCCGTGTTCCCCGGTAAGGAGACAGAGCGCACAGCGGAAGGGGATCCAGGGGCGGCAGTGGCAGGGACATAGGTTGCTATGGTGACGGGAAGGCGGGGCTGATTGTGGGAACACCTCTATTGTTATATCGACTCTCCTCGGTTACTAATGAGTTGATGGATTCATGGCGTTGCGTTGATGATGTTCATGAGCAATTCTGTTGTTTATTGTATTGACTGCACATAATGTGTTGTGTGATTGTTTTTATTTGATTCATCCGCTCATTCCTTCTTTGATTTACTGATTGATTTTGTGTGCGTGTGTGTGTGTGTGTGTGTGTGTGTGTGTGCGTGTGCGTGTGCGTGTGTGTGTGTTGTCTCCAGGCCAGTACGGGATCCCGCGGGCCTGGTACTTCCCGTTCACCAAGTCGTACTGGTGTGGAGAGAAGCCTGGGGAGAACATGGCCTGCCCCCAGGGCAAGAAGGACAACGCTGAAGGTACCAGCCTCCACACTGTGTGACGCCACCGCAGCCTCACCCAAACACAGAGATGACGGCTAGTTGGTGGGACACATCCAGACAGGACAGACGTTCATTGAGAAATCTGCCAGAATATTACATTCTATTTTAGAGTTTTATATTGTGAATTATTTAGAATTCAGGAACTGTTCAGTTTGGTCCTACATGCAGTCTTTGATTAGTAGATATGATTGGTAACGAATTGTCCATATAGTTTCTCCTGGTCATTGCTCCTCCTTTCTCCTCCTAGCGGTGTGTATCGAGGAGGAGCCCTCCCACATCCAGCCTGGGGTTTACATTAAGAACCTGCACAAGGTGTACAGCCATGGCAACAAGCTGGCTGTGGACGGGCTGACGCTGGGCTTCTACGAGGGGCAGATCACCTCCTTCCTGGGTCACAACGGAGCCGGGAAGACCACCACCATGTAAGACACTCGCACACACGCACACACACACACACACACACACACACACACACACACACACACACACACACACACACACACACACACACACGGATTACCTCCTTTCTGGGACACAAAAGAGCCGGAAAGACCTCCACCACGGAGGCAGCGCGGAAGACCTCCCTAGTTGATTGACAGACAGATGTCTGACTCCCCTTTTCTTTGTCCCTGATAGGTCAATCCTGACGGGCTTGTTCCCGCCCACCTCTGGCACAGCCTACATCCTGGGTAAAGACATCCGCACTGAGCTCAGCTCCATCAGGCAGAACCTGGGAGTGTGTCCACAACACAACGTCCTCTTTAGCATGTGAGTTTGACTGCTGGGAGAACACCACCTTCTGTAGGAGGAGGTTACCATAGTGATGGCATTGTTTCACACCCTAGGGAGCATCAGCTAATTTCAGAGAGATTTTTTGGAGTGTGTGAGATAAATGCAGTCTGATTCTACCGATTTCATTTCTATTCTTTTACATAATGGATGTGCCCTGCTCCCTGTAGGTTGTGTGGTTATTTTCTCTCATTCCAATGTTTCTCTCCTGCCCTCTGCAGGTTGACTGTGGAGGAGCACATCTGGTTCTACGCCCGTCTGAAGGGCCTGTCCGAGGACAAGGTGAAGACGGAGATGGAGCAGATCGTTGACGACATCGGCCTGTCCCACAAGCGGCAGGCCCGCTCCAACACGCTGTCCGGTGAGACACACACACACCTTTGAGTCATGCTTAGGCGCCCCCAATGTGTTCAGAAGCTGGCAATAGGTTGCTGTGTGTGTGTTGCTGTGTGTGCTGACCTGGTGGTTTGTGCTCTGATCGCAGGAGGAATGCAGAGGAAACTCTCCGTAGCCCTGGCCTTTGTCGGAGGGTCAAAGGTCGTCATCCTGGATGAGCCCACGGCCGGGGTCGACCCTTACGCTCGCCGAGGCATCTGGGACCTGCTGCTCAAGTATCGCCAAGGTAACCGCTCGCAACAATTTTATAAAGGATTAAACAAAGATGATTATTGATCCTAGAAGGTGAAAAAGGCAATAAAATGAAATTGGATTCTCCTGAGATTCATCAATAACGCATACTTATTATATTAATTAGTTTAATGTTTTTGACGTTCCTACTACGTTTTTGCTCGACTTGCTTTCTAACCCCCTCCTCTGCATGGCGTTCCGTGCTTGTCTCTCTCGTCCAGGTCGAACCATCATCCTGTCCACCCACCACATGGACGAGGCGGACATCTTGGGCGACCGCATCGCCATCATCTCCCACGGGAAGCTGTGCTGTGTGGGCTCCAGCCTCTTCCTGAAGAACCAGCTGGGCACGGGCTACTACCTGACCCTGGTGAAGAGGGACTATGACCTGGCCCTGCACTCCTGCAGGAACTCAGCCAGCACCGTGTCCTACACCAAGAAGGAGAAGGTACAGTCTATAGTCCATTCTAGAGTTTATTTTCGACACTCCATAACACAGGAGCATTGTTTACTTAATAATGATAATAATGCATTTTATTTAGTTTGAAGCGCTTTATCGTGACACTCAAAGCGCTTTTACACAGAATTAGATCAACAATTAATTTCATAAATATTTCATACTTCATTCATGTGTTTTTATAAAAAGGAATGTCCATGTCTAGTACTTGAAATAAATGGGCATTTTGTGTATTTTTCCCTAGTTGGACAGTGTGTCAGAGAGCAGCTCTGATGCTGGACTAGGCAGCGAGCCTGAGAGTGAAACCACCACCATCGGTAAGACACTTTGACAAAATGGCTGCCTTTACATCGCTTAGGATAGCTTTGACTCACATTGCAGAGTTTTTATATTAAGGAGACGTTGTGGTCTGTGACACAAAATATCTGCTTTAACATGGCTGAGGATGGAAACCATTGCTAATAATAAAAAAACATTGACATAAAATGTCTGACCTACAATCAAAAGAATGGGAAACTATTCTGACATTGACGATGGTGATGGCTCGCCCCCCTCTTCCTCCAGACGTTTCCCTGATCTCCAATCTGATCTTCAAGCACGTGCCTGAGGCCAAGCTGGTGGAGGACCTGGGCCACGAGCTGAGCTACGTGCTGCCCTATGAGTCGGCCAAAGACGGCGCTTTCGTGGAGCTCTTCCACGAGATCGACGACCGCCTTTCCGACCTGGGCATCTCCAGCTACGGCATCTCCGACACCACCCTGGAGGAGGTACCCGTCAACCCAGCGCACCTCATCACAGACAGGGGGAGGGTGGAGGATCTGTCAGACTGTTTCATACTTTCTACACCATGTGTGGTCTCTAGGTCCACACAGAGTCTCTCTTCTACTCAGCATCACAGATAGCACCTATGTGTCTGACAGTCAGGTTTGGGTTTCGATGGTTCTAAAACTCGTGTCTTGTGTTTCGCTAGATCTTTTTAAAGGTTGCAGAGGACAATGGAGTCGATGCTGCTGAGCTCTCAGGTAACACTCTCTCTCCTAAATGTGGTTACGTTCACTCTCTGGTGGATAAAGCTTGTTACATTCGGTGCCATTTACTCTGATGTAAAACTATTTATATAACAATTCCATTTACGACATATACAAAATATTTTTGTATTTAGTTACTAACGTAACTGTGATATTGTGTGTCCCTGTGTGTGTGTGCGTGCGTGCTTGTGTGGCTGCGCTCCCAGACGGTACGGTCCCCATCAGAAGACACCGTCGCCATGCCTTCGGAGACCACCAGAGCTGCCTGAAGCCTTTCACTGAGGACGACACCTTTGACTTCAACGACTCCGAAGGTAGGGGCACGCACGTCACTAAACAACTACACCCATCATACAGTGCAATCCTGATGTGCATCAAAACAATTACACAACCAACCATACAATTCTAATGTGCACAGAACAATAGATATAGTATAGTTTTTATAATTCAATGATGACATTACAAACAGCTTAGATACACAATAAAACATTTTAGAAATTAGACTGCAACTGTGACAGCTTGCTCACACCCCTACACCTCTCCCTCTCCTCTCTCTCCCTCTCTCCTTCCATTCACCCTTCCCACAGAGTCTCGTGAGACGGACTGGCTGGGCGGGGCTGACGGTAAGGGCTCCTTCCAGGTCAAAGGTTGGAGTCTGAGGAGACAGCAGTTTGTGGCTTTGCTTTGGAAGAGGTTCCTCTACGCTCGCCGTTCCAGGAAAGGATTCTTTGCTCAGGTAAACAGACACCCCCCCCCTCCACACACACACACAGCATCCTCTACAGTGTGATATTGATGGTATACATGTCATCGGAATGATCCCATCATCTCTGTATGATATATTTTTTCTAGTTTTTTGCTCATCACTTTTATCAACAGTCTTACCATGTCAACAATAAAAACTGTTATTAATGTGTTAAGGTTACAGTTGGTATGGTAGTTTCAGTTTGTTAAGGTTATAGTGGGTATAGTAAAGTGATGGTGTCATTGGTGTGGTAAGGTTACAGTGGGTATAGTGGAGTGACTGTGTTGTTAATGTTTTAAGGTTACAGTAGGTATAGTGGAGTGACTGTGTTGTTAATGTGTTAAGGTTACAGTAGGTATAGTAGTTCTCTCCTGTTCCGGGGTGTTAATCTGCGTCTTGTTTCCGCGGTGATTCCAGATCGTACTTCCCGCCGTGTTCGTGTGCATCGCCCTGGTCTTCAGCCTCATCGTCCCTCCGTTCGGGAAGTACCCCAGCCTGGCGCTCCAGCCAGGCATGTACGAAGAGCAGTTCACCTTCATCAGGTACGTAGGACCCCGTCCACCCAATTCACAGGTCAACCGTTCTCCTTTGTGGTGGGATCTCCACATTCTCCACCGCCAGCGTGCGTCACACTGTTAAAGGCCTATTCCGTGTGCCCCACTCCCCCTTGTGCAGTAACGACGCTCCAGAGGACGGCCTCACGAACAAGCTGCTGGGAGCGCTGACGGACACGCCTGGGTTTGGGTCGCGCTGCATGGAGGGACAGCCCATACCGTGAGTACCTGGTCTCAGCCCTCACAGGGCCCTCAGAGCAGTAATGGCCCCAGCATCACTCACACGCTCTTCGGGGGGAACACCTTAGGAACTATGTGATATGATAGGGTGGGGCCTGCGTTTAATATCTCCAATCCTGTCTATTTCTTATCCCTACTCTCTCTTTCTCTCTCTCTCTCTCTCTCTCTCCCTCTCTCTCTCTCTGTCTCTCTCTCTCTCTCTCTCTCTCTCTCTCTCTCTCTCTCTCTCTCTCTCTCTCTCTCTCTCTCTCTCTGTCACTCTCTCTGTCCCACCTTCTCTCCCATCATCAGAGACGCACCGTGCCTGTCAGTGGAGCCAGAGGCCTGGTCGGTACCTGAAGTGCCAGACAGTGTACGGGACATGTTTCACCTTGGCAACTGGAGCATGGAGAACCCCTCTCCGCTGTGCGAGTGCAGCTGTGACGGACGCAAGAAGATGTTGCCGGAGTGTCCGGCTGGAGCAGGAGGCCTGCCTCCTCCACAGGTACACACACAACCCCACACACACACGCACACACCCACACACACACAGACACACGGGGGGGATCTGCCATCTGCACAGACATGCCAAAGCACAGAGGTGATATTAAGCAGACCCGATGGGTTCAGTGTGATAAATATGCTGCACCTGTTGTTGTGGTCCAGATGAAGATCAGCCAGACAGACACCCTCCAGAACCTGACAGGAAGAAACATCTCCGACTACCTGGTCAAGACCTACGCTCAGATCATCGGCAAGAGGTACTGCGTTTAACCACTCATATTATTTCATGTGAAGTACTGAAAAAGATCTACTGCGTTTTAACGCTTACATTATGACATGTAAAATAGCTTTACCATTAAACTCCACCTCTGCAATACTGCGGGTTATTAGGCTTGTAAGTGTGAACTTACAATTGACTTTTACTTTGTTGGTCTCGTTTGCAGTTTGAAGAATAAGCTATGGGTCAACGAATTCAGGTGTGTTTTCCCGGTTATTGGAATTCTGATGCATGTTTTTTGGGGGGGCAGATTATTTTTCCCTCTTATTTTCCTTTTGGTAACATGAGTTGTGCTATGCAGGTATGGTGGATTCTCATTGGGCGCCAGGAGTTCTCAGTACCTCCCCCGTGGCGATGACGTTGATGAAGCGATCGTTGAGATCAGACGGCGTTTCCACCTAGAAAGAGTAAGTTATTACATGTGGATTACGTAGTCCAAGACAAATAACAAAATCAATCTACTTTACCTTGCTACAATCCAATATAAAATGTTTGTACTAAATAAGAGGCTGTAAATTGGTCAGGGTACTTCTGACATGCCACCTAAGGAGATCCTACTTGAGTGACGGTTCATTTCACCGGACATTTCCTAAACCTCTTGTTGCCATGATTACCAGGGTACCGCAGCGGACCGTTTCTTCCGCAGTCTGTCCGGTTTCATCCAGGGTCTGGACACCAAGAGCAACGTCAAGGTAAGTGCCCACTGCAGAGCCAAAACAACGCCACATCACCAACACTACAGCCATAACCACAGCAACTCCACACCAGCAACCACAGAAAAGCTGTGACTTTAACCCCTCAGCACAGTTTTTATTTACAGATCCACTCATATATTTTCCAGATGAAAGAGCATGACGCTCTCCTTGCTTCTGTCTATATAAACCATTCCATGATCTTTAAATCCTTACCCATTGAAACCACTGTTCTCCTCAGATCTGGTTCAACAACAAGGGCTGGCACAGCATCGGCTCCTTCCTCAACGTGTTGAACAACGGGATCCTGCGTGCCAACCTGCCCACCAGCCTGGACCCCACCAAGTACGGCATCACCGCCTACAACCACCCGCTCAACCTCACCAAGGAGCAGCTGTCCCAGGTGGCACTGTGAGTACCCTGAGTGACTGGGACTGGGGCTGGGACTGGGGCTGGGGCTGGGACTGGGGCTGGGACTGGGGCTGGGGCTGGGGCTGGGACTAGGGCTGGGGCTGGGACTGGGACTGGGACTAGGGCTGGGGCTGGGACTGGGGCTGGGGCTGGGGCTGGGGCTGGGACTGGGGCTGGGACTGGGGCTGGAGCTGGGGCTGGGACTGGGGCTGGGACTGGGGCTGGAGCTGGGGCTGGGGCTGGGACTGGGGCTGGAGCTGGGGCTGGGGCTGGGGCTGGAGCTGGGACTAGGACTGGGGGAGAATGGAAGGGGGTAGACACAAGTCAGTCCAATGTAGCAGCGTGAATAAACTGGGGGATATAATCTTAACAGCCTCTCTCCCCCTGACCCCACCCCCCCCCCCACCGCAGTATGACAACTTCAGTAGACGTGCTGGTCTCTATCTGTGTGATCTTCGCCATGTCCTTCGTCCCAGCCAGCTTCGTGGTCTTCCTCATCCAGGAGCGTGTCAACAAGGCCAAGCACATGCAGTTCATCAGCGGAGTGCAGCCTTTGCTGTACTGGCTGGCCAACTTTGTCTGGGACATGGTAAGTTACACACACACACAAAGAAACGCACACACACACACACTCACTTAACCATTTGGAATACCCACATAATACACTAAATGTTCTACAAGTGCTACATCAACCTGCCAACCAAATGAAGGGATGGCAATGTTCATGTATGGAAATGTGGGGTGTTCATGTGTCTAAGCTCCTCCTCTGTCTCCCTGTGTCTCTGCAGTGTAACTACGTGGTTCCAGCCACGCTGGTCATCATCATCTTTGTGTGTTTCCAACAAGAAGCCTACGTCTCCTCCACCAACCTCCCTGTCCTGGCCCTGCTGCTGCTGCTCTACGGGTAACACACACACACACACACACACACACACACACACACACACACACGAAGGTACCAACACACACACACTCATTCTGAAGGCATGCTCTCTAGCTGTATCCTGGGCACCTGTGTATGACACGTGTGTGTGTGTGTGTGTGTGTTTTCTCTTCCTCCTCTTCCGACAGGTGGTCAATCACCCCTCTGATGTACCCGGCCTCTTTCTTCTTTAAGATCCCCAGCACGGCCTACGTGGTGCTGACCAGCGTCAACATCCTCATCGGGATCAACGGCAGCGTGTCCACCTTCGTACTGGAGCTGTTCGGTAGCAACGTAAGAACCCCCCCACCACACACACACACACACACACACACACAGTAGCTTTCACACTACCATCTAGGATATACCTTTACAATGGACAAGCAAAGTACACTCAAGGGGTTTTAGGTGTTTATTATGGGTTAAAACTGAACACTGTGTGTGTGTGTGTGTGTGTGTGTGTGTGTGTGTGTGTGTGTGTTTCCAGGAGGAAGGCGGGCTCAACGACATACTGAAGAACGTCTTCCTGATCTTCCCTCACTTTTGCCTGGGGCGGGGTCTCATCGACATGGTGAAGAACCAGGCCATGGCCGACGCCCTGGAGAGATTCGGTGAGAGACTTCATAGAGTAGACATTGGATATGGTAGATTACAAACAACATATTACAGACATTACAAATCTATGACATATCATAGATTACACATTACATATGATGATTTACACATTACACCCTGGAAAGGGTCGGTAGGAGACATTACAGATTACATGTTAAATCAAATAGATTGCAAATGACAAAATATAGATTAAAGATAGACCACCATGGACAGATTCAGTAAAACAAAGTTACACATTCAAACTGACACATTGGATAACACAGACCATATTACTCTATTTCTACGACAAAGATTCAGTAAAATATTAAACAACATATTGTGACAATGTGAACCCTACTCTAGTACTACTTTAGATTTGAGTACAACTTGAAGCTTGTAAAAGCGACTCAAATATAGTTTTTAGTGATAGTTTTTTTGTTTTAAATTGGTTTTGGTCAGCTGTTCAAATTTAACATTCTAATATAAATTGCTGACAGGATGCACCAAGGTTCATTTGAATCTTTTTAGATGTTCTCTAAAGTTTGGGATTTTGTTGGTTCTTCTAGGAGAGAACCGATTCCGCTCCCCTCTGGCGTGGGACATGGTGGGTAAGAACCTGTTTGCCATGGCTGTGGAGGGCGTGGTCTTCTTCACCATCACGGTTCTCATCCAGTACCGCTTCTGCATCAAGGCCAGGTATGCTTTCCCTTCAATTCAATTCAATTCAATTTTATTTATATAGCGCTTTTTACAAAAACAATTTGTCACAAAGCAGCTTTACAGAAATATGGATGTTATGGACATAAAAGATTTATCCCTACCT
>JAVQJS010122624.1:0-11853 GCA_036024795.1 Galaxias rostratus | reverse complement strand
GAGAGAGAGAGAGAGAGAGAGAGAGAGAGAGAGAGAGAGAGAGGCAGGTTACCAGTGAGCAGAGTTTCTCCACAGCCTCGAGTATGAGCTCCTGGTGTCCTATCTTGGTCACCCCTAATTTCTCAAGATCCTGGCTAGACAACTGCAGCAGCTCCAGACCGGACAGCTGCCACTCAGAGAATGGGTACTGGTGTAGAGGGGCATCCAGACCTGGGGCGATGATGTCAGACACGCACACACACCCAACACACGTTAAAAAAATGATTGACAAAATTGTGCTGAATAATCAATCCTGGTACCTTGTCATAATGATGATGATGTTGATGATGATAATGGCCAAACTACAACAATTATCACAAAGCGTTCTGTCCCCATTACAACATTTCCCATAATGATGATCATTATGGCTGAACGGCCGGCCACGGTCTTGTCCACCCCTCATGAAATAGAGCCGAGTGTCACGTGGCCTGTCCACTAGCAGGTGTTCTGGTAACGGCCTGGCGTGCCAGATTAGGAAGGATGATTACGCAGCCCCATCTAAGCCTTTTCACATAACATAGGGATTTCAAGATTTCTTCCATGGAGCCTTCACATCCAGCGTGCACGAGTACTAACCCCTTCTGAGAACAGGCATGGATGAACAGGCTTGGCTACTCAATTACTTTCTCATTGTCTTAATATGCTTTATACAGTATCACATCGTTTTGAAACCTGACTTTGCAGCAAAAAAAATTGCATAGGCCACCAACTGACAGCCTTACTATTGACTAGATCCTGTCCAAGTTTTTATTCTCAAATATGACGCTGTTAAAGCACTTGATGGATAAACATTTACTTGATTGATTCAATTACAGCTCTATGTTAAACGTTACGAGCATGTTTGCTTAAAAATCAAAGCAGAAGTTAACCGTTCATGTGTGGAGGTATTTGCTATTATTTCCTTTTTATTATTTATAGTAATTTCAGTGAAAGACATGTCCAAGTAAAAGTACTTACTACAATTATTTTTAAATCATATATGTTTATCTACGTTAAATCGAACGCTTTCAAATTAATGATTGTTTTTGTTGATTTGGTTTAATCACTTTTATTTTGTAATTGATGGGTTATTCCAGATAACAAGGCTCCTCTAAAAACGGACCAACAGTCTCAGTGTGACTTCTTCCTGTGTAAATAACCTGTTGACGCTGAAGACTACGGGGCGACACAACAGCAGGCCTATAAACGGAGATTACATGGCCACCCTGGCGGGACTTCCTCATTCCACCTACCTTTCTCTTGAAAGAGGATTTAGCGTGTGTAGTTTCTATTTAAGACTTATCTCCGTGTGAGCCAAAATAAAGTAGTCACCTGGCGACAGGCGATCAGCAAAATAAGCTATGTTTCTCACCTTTGAGCCACTCGCTGACAGTCTCCCTGCTCCACGAAGTAATAGGCTCCATGATCGGAGTCCTGTTAGAAACGTTTGTTCAATTCCACGTCGAATTCTTCGCCGGACTCTACAATGCTGGAACGGCTCAGGGAAAAGTTGATTTTGACTCCGACGATGATGACGAAGGGCACTCCCACATGCAGGTAAACGGCCCCTTGGTTAGCCAATAGTTTGAGTTGTCAGGCGCACACACATCAGCACCTGGAGGGTAAAACGTTGTTTTGTAATAAAACTTTGTATGTCTCTACTTGAATTATCTGTGTGTGTTCAAACAAAGCATCTTTAACAACAGGAAATGGACGCTTAGTTAAGTTTAGATTGGTCTTCGGTTGGTGCTCTTGTTTGTAATCTTCCAAATCAACGGCTCTGAAGGGAGTAGTCTGGGGTTACCGCTACCAGTGGGTAACTACGGTTAGTGTTGACTTTATTCATGGGGGAATATTTTTTACTCTCCCAGAAAAAAAACTGAGAAATTGTATAAAATAAAAACAATTAATGTAAGGAGTTAGGACCATCTTTAAGACACTTTTGACAACACCATACAAATAAAAATAACGATTCACAGATATATTACGATAGGTGCAATAATGGCATTACAAGAAATACTTACTCACAGTATATAATTAGGCTCATAACCTCACAATTTTTTTTTTGTAACATCATATCACAGCACTTTAAACTTAAAAAAAAAAACTGTTTTTTTGACCGCGAATGTGTCAAAATCAGATTTAGAAAATCAAAGCCTGGTCCAAAGGTCAGACATCTAAGAGTTGCCCTCTGATATTTAGCCCCCCCTGGTGTTCAGCTCTTTCAGCTGACAGACCGAAAGAGGGGCATAAATGTAGACATAGTACACAAACCTCTTTGAAGTAAACATATATAACATTGTTTTATGCTTACCGTGCCAATTGGCCAATTAAGTCAAATAGAAACCCAAGCCTTTTTTTAAATCACTTGTCATTTTAGCCTGACTCAGACCTTCTTGCGAAACATTTCAGAGATTTCTGGTGGATCAGGGGCTTGCGTTCATGGGTTTCCTGTAAGGTCACGACTGCATGGGAAATCAACCAATCTTCAAGTGTGGAAAACTTCTAGGTTACATCACTGATGTGAGAGGGTGAATCCAGCTATTCCTGTATGCTGTTTATAGCAACTGAGGCCAACCGGATGGATTGTGTACTAGGTATTTGTGGCTATGCAATCATTGGCCATTCTACATAATAAGAGACTAGAGACCAGACCACAATATATTGCACAACATCATTACACGTGTGGTGATATCTCAGGTCAGAGTTAATATATATGTCTCTGCTTCTTTGTCTCTGTGATGTCTCTGCCTCTTTTTCTTTGCTATTTAAACACAACATTTTTTTTTTTTTTAAATGCTAATTCATGGTTCCCTATCATCTCTGTGAAATCAATGGGGCATGGTCATGTATAAGATCGTCCCTTAGAGCAATCTTTATTTTTTTAGTGTTTACAGCTACCTCCTCATTGGCTTACCATACACACAAACACACTTGCATGCGCACACGCACGCTTGCACACCCAACCCAAATACCTCAGACAAGCAGTCAGGTTCCAACATGCTGTTTCTGCTGAAAATAACTGCATGCACTCACAGTTAGTCTTCTCACTCTTGCAGTTATCTGAGTGCAAAGCTGGCGAAAACATTGAGCCAGGCAGACATTCAGTAGTGCAGATAATATGGTCGAGGTGAAGGCAAGAATTATTTGCTGTTTAAAAAAAGCAATTCCCAATGGAAGCAACGTTTGATATCAGTAATTATTGGCATGGAGGCAACTCAAATCAGTCCTAAACTGAGCTTTCCTGCTGCTCCACAATTTTTTTCCAGCATGTTTAGCCAATAACTCCTTCCCCACCATTGAACTGCTAATGAATTTACTCTGAGCTGCAACACCATTAGAGACAGCGTACTGATGCCTGTGACTATGATGTGTTCTTAAATTGATTCAGAAATAATTAAAGTTGAAAGCCTGTGAGTGTTCCCTAGCTATTATCAAGGTTTATGGGTTATACCAATTAGAGGAGAAACAACGCAACGTATCAAATTCCATATTTATTTTTTATGTTTATTACTGGATATATATGTGGTTATTTTGAGAGCTGTGGTATTTTCAGTCAGTCATATAGAGATAGAATTTGACAAGGAAGTCTTTAATTTGGTATTGGCTCTTTTGTATGAATTAATCCGACAGATTAGGTTGGCTTTCTAACCACAAAAGAAACAATTTGGATGCATGCACACTACATTAGACTCCTCTCTAATGTAGATGTCTTATCAAAGGACACCTAAAGTTAGAAAGATGGGGGGAAAAACAAGAAAAACATTTATATGGTTGTTCGGTGTAAGCAATCACTCAGAGTGCAGGCTCAGAACACTGGGCTCTGAACAATAGGCTCAGGATAGGAATAGTGTTTGTCTGCTGCACTAAATGGGATTTTATCACAGCCTAGTATTGCGTAAATATGTTTGAAAGGTTTATACAGCAATGTGTTTTCTGATAACATATAGAGGCTTTATCTGACTCACACACTTCTCCTGGTGTGCAAATTTGCTGCACCTCTCGCCCTTCTAACCTTTTCATTTTTTGCCCCTCTCCCTTTCCCTCTCCCTCCCCCTCCCTGCCCCCCCCCCCCCCCCCCCCCACCCCCCACCCCTCAATCGTCTCCATTCATTGTTTGCTCTCTATGTACTCAGCTTCTCCTTTTTAAAATGAGGCTCAACAACAACATTCGCTTGCTCGGATTTATTCCAAGTAGTAAGCCAATATGTTAGGACAAACTGACTTAGTTTGTTCCAGCTCAAACACTCTTATGTCACTTATGACTCTCTCAAAACCAAGCTTACTCCCTCACTCAATCATTCACATACACACGCACACACGCACACATGGACAAACACACACACACACACACACACACACACACACACACACACACACACACACATGGACACACACACTATCCTTTTTCAACCATAACATGATAAATAGCTGCCAAGGGGAGCTTCTACACTTCACTGCACATTGATGAGCATCCGTGCTGAGTCATAATACCCATAATCCTTCACTGCCAGTTTTCAATGGCATGGGGTGTCCCTAGGGTGGCTATCGCTGTGAACGGGGAGCACCTCTGAGTCAGGACTGTCACCCTTTATGTCATCAACCATTCACAGGAAGCCAGCCAGCAGAGATTCCCTCATAGGGCCTTATATGGTCATGAGCAAGTTCCAGCTATCTAACAGCTCTTGATGCTTTTAGGAAAAATAAAATACAGATTCCCTATGGTCATGAATGTTCAACTGTCTTTATATGACAACCTGATCTACAAAAGCCTCCTTATTATTTGTCTGATCATTTCTTGTACACTTTATATTATTAATTGAATCTCCTCTGTATTATTAGAAATATGCCTGTTCATTCTTCAATACCATTTCTAAACAAAGTGAAAGAGCTTTATGCTCTCTCCAGCTTTACATCAATGTGCTCCACCCCCTGTTCTATTTATAAATCCATTGCTGCACTTTCTTTCATCCCCAATGTCGCATACATATTAGTCTGACAATCACAATGGTTTACCCTACCTGCTGGGCCGTACACTAAAGGAATCTTCCAAGCTCTGCTAGTGCACTTTAGAACAGGAAGTAGCGCCCCATACAGATCGAGCCTACGTAAGTACATATTTGTCAGCTTCTTCCACTATCCATGGTTCCAGTGAACACGTTCTATGCTGTAGCACCAGTGACCACTGGGTGGGGAATGGACCAACACAGGGCATAGAGGCACTCCAGACTACTGGCAGTAGCTCATTATGTGGGACAGTGACAAATGCTAAAGTGATTTTCTGCTCAGGGACAACATTAACTTTGGCCCAGGGCCTGTGATGGATGGCCTTTGCCCTAGGTGGCGCTGGTGACCCCACTTTCAGCTAAGTTGCTTTTAGACAGAAAATCCATTCATTAAAACTTAGCAGAGTCAAAACATACATTTATTCTTTATTTGTTAAACTGAATGTGCCCTCTTTGTCGCTTGCTTACCGCTTAACGGCCTTGCGGTGGAACAGTATTGTATGAGATACAATACATTGGCTTTGAATAGATGGCATAACATTCTCATTTTATTTTTATTTTATTTTGACGTCCCCCATAAGGTCTGGGATTCCTCCAACAAGTAGTAGGGGTACCAAAATGCTCTATAATTTGTAGTTATCCTTTTTCATGTCACGATAGTGAAAATGAGGATCTGACTGGTTTTCGCATGAATGGTTTTAATGATCGCAGTTGCCCATAGTAACCAAAGCCAGCCAAGAGCAGAATCCACTAAACACTTGAAAGAAAAGAGCAGAAAAAATACCTCTTCAGAATGAAATAACCTGTTGGAGACTTTTTCGCTTCATTTTATTTGCAATAGTTTTAAGAATAATTGCAAATTAGAGACAACTTATTATGTTTCGTATTCTGAGAACGTTACATGTTGAAAATATCATGGTTTTTTTCATTAGATACTATTCTAATTTAATTGCTTGCATGTTCTAAATAATAAAGCAAAGGATAATCGATCCATTCGACCATAATGTGAGTTGTAGGGTTGGATTCTGGACCATAATATTACGTGAAACAAATCCTACCTCATTTTAGCTTTTGTTCCATTCAAACAACTAGGGTTGCGTGTGCACATAGGGAGAACGGGAGAAGACTGCAGTACGTTTGTTTGTGGTTCAATGTTAAATACCAGTATTATTCCCCGCCGTGTCATTAGTTTTATTTGAATAACCTTGCTGATCTTTCTCACAAATATTATTGGATAGGATGCTTGTCTGTTTACGGTTATGAATGTGCCTATATTTCTTGGGTTAATTGTATTTCGTAAAAAGTTGATAGTGCACCAGAAGTGATGAAATAGCCTACTTTTAATGTGGATACGGGAATTACGTATTTGCAGTTCATAAAGCCTTCCAGGCGATGGCACTAGTACAGTTGTTGGAATGAAGAGGGGGCTGGATAAAATCTTACTGGAACCTGTCAGTAAAGACCCGAGTTTGTGCGCTCGCACCACACGCTCAGTTCAGCTCGTAAGAACGCGGTGACGGGAACCTGTCGTACAGAGCGAAGTCCCCTTCACCGCCGCGGAAAATATACAACGCAGAGGAAAGAAAACCTAGATTTGAAACGTCGTTAACCATTGAAGTAGCACGGACAAAGGCTCATTTTGTGGAAAAAATATTGTCGGATAAAAGGGGTTAAAAGCACCGTACGGATTATCTCACCATCTGATGTGTTTGGGACTGCTTTCTTCCCACTCTATTCCTGTCAAACCCAATCTAGCCTACCTTAATAGCAGTGATTTATTTTTTACTATAAATATATCGCATTATTGTACATCCGCGTTCTGTTGGAATCTCATCTTCCCCTGTAGTCCATCGACAGGACCATTACAAAGGAATTACAATTGTTTGTAAACGTGAGCGGTGCACACATACTAACTCGTTTCTCGCTTCGAAAATCAGTTATTGCAATCTCCCCTGAGTGGACTGAGCGAACACTACGACGCCTTGTGAAGACCTCTATCTGTCCGAACTATTCTTTGTTTAAAAAGCCGAAATAGGCCTTGTATTTGTTCCGTTTAAGAGACTAATCACAAATTCAGCAAAATGCCTCTTGCACAACTTGCGGAGCCATGGCCCAAAATGGAACTAGTGCAGCTTGAAACTGAGGTGAGTCGGAAAAGGGTTAAATGGTTGTATATTGTTGATGGGATCAATGCAAATCGTAAGTTAGCAAACAAATATTTCGTCTGACACGACCTGACTTTGTTGTTTCGCTTCAAGTACACATCACACGTGCAAAGGTGAGACATATTTGAACTAGATGTCCAATCATTATTCTAAACTAACCGGTGATTGGGTACAAATTTGCTAATCATAACGTATGTGGGGAATGTCTAAATTGACATCAGTGGGCATATGTGGAGCTTTTGAACTGTAAAGTAAACTTAGAAACAGGACCTTTCATATGCAAGTGGGCAGATCTCGATTAAAAAGAATCATCCACTTAAACATAGTTCTTCTTCAGACAAGTTTGACCCGGTTATTGCATCATAATCTACAATTTGCAAAATGAAATATTACGTTGTTTCTGTGCAAACATTGAAACATACTAGTTAAAACGGGAGGTGCAATCTAGTGCGCTGGACAATATTGGGTAGAAGACCTCAGCGCCCCACTTGGGCTATAGTATAGATCTCCCCTCTACTTTCGCTGGCACATTTATAATTGTGCCTTGTGTTCAAACATTGTACTGCAATATTGTAGCACCCACCTGCTCGTTGGGGTGGGAATGAATCTGCCCTACTACCCCAACTCAGCAGCCCCACCTGTTGTGTCTTCAGAGTTTATTTAAAAAAAAACATTCGAACGACAACAAATACATTAATTTACAAATTAAGCTGCTTGGACCTAACATAGCAGGCGTTAACATAACTCAATTACGTTTATGAAGAATTGGAGAGGGCTAAGATACTTTAAGTTTTAGAGGTTCTTTATCGCGCATTGTCTGGGGTTATAGGACAGCCCGATTGTCCATCATTGGAATGTTCTGGCTACAGTGGCGTTATATGTGCTTCTGGCAAGTATGCTTACAGGTACTGTCTATTTTATAACATTGTAATTATTATACTTAAGATATAATAAGTCGCCTACTTTGCGAATTAATAATTGAATTAGCAATCTATAATGTGGGCGTGGCTTCTGGCTGGCGATTCCCGATCTGTGTCTGCCCCACTAATATGGCCATGGACCCCTATTAGTTTAAGCTGAATACCTGTAGAACAATTACATTTAAAAGAGGGTGTAAAGCTCTTGTTCACAGACCATCTCCTACATGTACACATTCAGCCTCTAATTATCAATCCACAGACACTGCTCCCTGTCGCCAGCCAGGCCCCATTTCACTTGTGCTTGCTACTTGATGAAAGGACACAGAGGGTTTTGAGTCATAGCATAGACCTGGCCCGCCACCGAAATCAACTGCTGTTGTGTTTTGGTTGGCTTATCAGCAAAATAATTGTTCTATCACTATCTTCACACAGCATGGCAGAGGCACTGATGATGCTGGCTCCCCATAGGCTAGGCTGAAAGGGGCCGGGGATGACGACCAAGTGCATGCTTTAAGCAAGAGATGATTCATAAGAATATTATGACATTATTCGAAAAATGTGTGGCTAGTTCATTAAGAGACCTTAGCCAAGCAAATCTGGTAGTCTCTCACTTGCCCATTAATGTTTTGGGAGCGAAACGAGTGCAAGTATTTTAGCGAAGTGAAAGCCAACAGTCTTATCTATGCCAATTAAAGTTGGTTGGATATGTACCATTTAACTGGAGGCCAAGATTCTCTTTTTTTGTACGGTTTAGTAGTGTTTCTCCTTCCATATTTCTATATTTCGGTTTGTGTGCGACTGTTTCTTATTGCAGCTGGGATGTTTGGGTCCTGATGCTAGATTATAGAGGGGATTCTGGGACTAATTGACAGAGTGGTTGGAGCCAGCCAGCCCCAGTGGTTGGTTGATTGAGAGATGGAGAATAAGGGGGGGAGGGGGTATGTTATCTGAGATTGACTGACAGAGAGGCTGAAAGAGATGTCTAGACAGTCAGTCGTGGAGGAGGCTGGCCACAAGAGAAGGGATTGAGTGACTTTGGTCACCATTAGAGAACATTATCTTTTTCTTCAAACGCCCACACACACTCTGCAGGTATGGCGGTATCATGTTTCAGGAATGGCTGCGTCGGTGAGTTTGGCCCCAGAGGAGGGGGTTAAACACCCATTTCAAGGGCCACAGGTTGTTTCCTCTCATTTGCTTACAATTTCTCTATCCATCACTCCTATCCGCTCTCTCCTCCCCTTCTCTTTGTACGTGACTGTGCCTATGCCTGTCTTAGGCCATGTTTGCCTTCTGTAATCCCCTTTCTTCTTCTTCTTCTCTTTTTTTGACTGATATATACTGTATGTCAGCGTGTTTCAGTTTCTAATCCTCACATCATGGACTCTTGGTGATCATAGACATGCTGAAAGGCCGGTACACAGACAGACAGCCTAGAAGAAGAAGCGGCACCTTTTAATCATCAAAGGCTGGCGTGTATCAACCATCCAACATGACTCAGCCAATCACCACTGAGTTGTCTTGATTGACTCATCGCCACCCAGATCAGTCACTGGCGCTACAGCAGTAGACAGCCCATACGGTCCCCAGCACCATCTGCTTTAAATCCCTAGTGGCTGCTGTGGCATATCCAACGACAGGCTTCTCCCATGCATCTAGCTCAACTTCAGACGACCTCCCGGCCCACCGGCCAACCGCTCACTACACGTGATGCGTAGTGCTTCACCAACAGTCCTTGTTCAACTTCAACTACTATGGGCAGTGCATTTTGCTGCGTTCTACTGATTAATTTTGGAACGCTTCTATCCCCTCATGTGCTTATCGGTGTCCTGTATGTAGTGAGGGTGAGAATTCCCGTGCGTTTGTCGAGGGTGGAGGACGGCGGAACGAGTGGGAAAACAGGACTGCTCACGTTTAGAGGAGTGAGCTGCACTAGATCCTAAAGGATTACTCATCCAACCCTGGCCTGGCCCAGGTTGAAGATGTGGTTAACACGTCTCTGACAATGGTGCACATTCCACTGAGAAGTAGAGTCGGGCGTGGTCAGGCTACACTGATCTGCAGCAGCACATCTGTTTACCCACTGTCACCACGAGAAAGATAGAAAGTGTGTAATTTATAGTACAATGAGGACATGGCATGCACAGTGTGCTTATGTCTGCATGTGTATGTGCAGAGGCTTACCTGCACCTAATCTGGGTGTGACTGCTGGAACTTGGACCTGGGCTGTGTTTCCAGGGTGGGGGCAGAGTTGAGCTGAGTACACACTGTGAAGGGCATGTGATAACATAGCCTTGGGCGCCACTCTCAGGGAACCACCTTGAAAGAGGTCCCTTCCATTTTCCTGCAACGGGAATTATTTTTGTCCTTCTTTAGGGTCTTGTTAGGTGACCTTAGCACAAGGGTTGCTACCACACAAAAAAGAAAGATGGATTTAGCTGGGACATGTTTGTTTACATTGTTTGCACAAGCTGTTAAAAAAATATCGACTTGTCAACGTGTATTCATTAAATTCTTGGCAGAGATTAATATTAATCGCTTGTATTTTTTCTACCTTACTACAAACTTCAGGCACCTATGTTTCCTGTTACCTATGGAGATTATTATACAATGAGGAAATTAAGTTACCAATGTTTTACAGAGTAGTTTGGTTGCTTGGTTACAGCTCACAGCTTGGTAGTTATCTTTTAACCAAGCGCATGCAGATGAATTCATCAAGATTGTTTACTTTTCTTTCATGTTATACATGGGACCTTTGGGGAATCTTATGTGTGTCAGCTCAGAAAAACAGGGTGTGCTTCGTGTTAGAATTTGCTGAGTATAATTGGATGTGTATCTGTAAGCGACCCATAAAACGCTTGCGTGCGTGCGTGCGTGCGTGGGTGCGTACGTGCGTGCGTTTTCTATTGAGCCAAGGGGAGGGCAAGCACATTTGACATGGCCACTTGGGCCAGCCATGCTGAGGCTAATGAGGTCAGTTTGTGGAACAGCTTACTCGGAATGCTGACTCTGACCACACACGAGTATTCGCCTTCAGGCATTTAACCCATGTTCCTGAGCCTGTTGCAACTACATACTCCTGATGGAGGGATGGAGGTTGATAAAAAATTAAGTGTAAATAAAGAGGAGAAAATGGAAATGCATTAAGAAAAGTAAAATTCAACTCTTAAGTTGTAATTCTTAATGATAATGATAATTATAAACTCACGCATACGTGTATTTTTAGAAACTAAATGTTGAAAATGTTACAAAGGATGTGAATTTACTGGTCCTCCTAACCAGTCCACTTAAACTGAACGGAAATAGTTGTTTGCGGATACAGGACATTCTGACAGAGTTTGGGGAAGGAAACATGATCGGAACGACCAATAGCAAAACCACCGGACTTCCTCAGAGTTTTCCTTCTTAGTTTTCTAACTGAAACCTAAAAAGTTTTATACGCAGAAAATCTGTACAAGATTCAAATGCTTTGTTCAAGGCTGTAAAAATCGAATCAAGTAAACGTATATTTTTCTTTTCTGAGCTTACAGAGGTTATTGCATTGGCTCAGCCTTTATTTTGCTTAGTCTCGTTGCTAGCTCTTTTCCGTTTTGCCACCTCGTTCTTGAATAGCCTTCAAGGCCAGTGGTTTGTCAATGCCCTCTCTGCCTCGGCTGCGTCTGTCTGTGGAGAGAGAGAGAGAGAGAGAGAGAGAGAGAGAGAGAGAGAGAGAGAGAGAGAGAGAGAGAGAGAGAGAGAGAGAGA
>JAVQJS010122619.1:0-22468 GCA_036024795.1 Galaxias rostratus | reverse complement strand
GAAGAAGACGCATATCATACGATCCAAAATCGGATGGCACAGTGGAAAGATTTTATAGGACACTCATTGATCAGTTGGTAAAGATGTTCCTGCCCAGTGAAGGCGAGTGGGACTCTTTCCTGTTGCAGGACACATTTGCATACGACACCAGTGTACAGTCCAGTACCAGGTTCCCATCTTACTTCCTTATGCATGGCAGGGAGGGCCGGACACTTGGTCAATGTTGTGCTGGTGCTGGGCAACCCGGTGTGGAGTGACCTGGTGTGAGGCCCCCGTTCCCCCCCAAGGACTATGGCCATACAGTAACCTGCGTTAAATAAACAACCTGCAAGTGTAAAAATACAGTGGCCATTCCATTTGATATCCGTTAGGGATGTTGCGGTATGTTAAATCCAATGTTTGTGTAGCAGCAGCCCCACCGGCTGTAACACCTTAATTCAGTTTGAACATTTGGTGTGGATTGAGGTAAATGGTTGTCATGGAGATGGTTTGACTTTAAATAATGGGTGTGCAAAATAGCCACCATATCAACTCAAAACTGTGGAATGAAAAATGTTTGTTTACACAATAGAAACATAAAAATGACAGCTATTAATAAATTAAGCAATAATTTAGAATTGTAGCATATATGTAACAACTACATTCTGATGTGAGTAGGCTACTGAAAGGGGGCAAATAATTCAACCACTATGACCTGGAATACAATAACCTTGATTGATTAACTTCATACATAACATATGCTACCAGGCCCATTCATGCAAAGAAGAGGAAGCCCATCAGATAATTTTATGAGATGTTCCATCTCTTGTTACATGATGTTTCATGTTGTTTTTGCTGTCTCTCCATATGAAATGGCTGCTGAGCTGGATTTGCTGCCATCTTGTCCTCATAAGACCATGATGGTTATCAAGCAAAGCCTTGTGTCCCCTCAAAAACCCAATCATTGAGAGTGGGGACTAAAACCAAGATCATTATGATTAGACACACACACAAACGCACGCTCACATGCATGCACACACACACACACCAAGAGACACAGCTAAAAATTATTCCATTGACATCTGTATTATAGTAGGTTACCTGTGTATTTCAGTAAATTATCTCACTCTCAAAACAGTCAGATCGGTTGTAATTTACATACATTATGTCCCTTTTGTTGTTGAAGGAGCCAGCATCTTGCTGGCGTAAGTGAGATTTCTTTCAATATTCACTGGCTCCTAGAGTGAACCCAACCAACATGTACCATGCTTGATGGCGCTTCCTGGGCAATTACAGGAAGGTAACTGCTGTGTTACTACCGTCTGAGGCACATTAAATCAAAAACTCAATCTCTCACACTCTCAGAATTGTTACTCTTGGTCAATGTGCAGTTTGTAGAATGTCAAGAAAAGCCCATGCGGTTGACAATCAAATCTCTTTACTTGGGACTATAAGAGAAATCAATATGCTTTAGGGTAAATCAAGCATGAAATATAGCCACAACAAAAAGCTGTCAAATGGCCTAAGTTTTTGTGACAGAATGCTAGAGCGATTTGAATTGGTTCAATTCTAAATCTCCTTCTGGGGAATAGGCACTTCTCTGATAAATCCTGCACTGTGTCATACATGTGATAAAAATATTTTGTGTTTGTGATCGAAGCAGATAATGACATTGATACACGTAGCCAAATCAACTAGGAAAGCAAAACTGAAATATATTTTTAGTTTGACAGTATACCATGAACAGTTACTCAACACATCAACAAAAAATAATTGTCTACTTTTGGGTGTAAAAGCTTTAGGTGTTTCCCTTCAACATAAAAGCGCTCCATCTAGTGGAAGTTATACACTATCTAGCAATGGCAAATGTTTGAAAATAGGCTTCCATGATGGACAAAAGCAGACCAAATTGAATCATCGGTTTTGTATAGGGTTGCTGTGTATTTGGTGACATTATGTCTGGATAATTTGGACCTTTTGTTTTTTCCACACGACAAAGAGAAGCCTGTACATGGAAAAAACTCTGGCTTTGTATCAACCAAGAACATATCTGACATTTGGTAGCCAGCATATTGCCTTGCTGTTGGATTTTACCCTTTTTTTTGTTGCTGTGATTTTATTAAACCATTATTTTACCAGGAAAAGATCCCAAATAAGACACAAAAAAAGATTTTTCAAGGGACACCTCGTCAAGACAGGCAGCAGCATACAAACAAAAAACATCACATCGTGACACAAAACAAGACAACATAAGGTCGTCCACTGTCCATTTCTGCCAAACAGACTGTTTGTGATGTATCTCTTTTTGTAGCTATGTCTGTCTATACCCTTCGAAAATAAAGTCAGAAAATCGCATATTGTTCTTTGACCTTTGCAATCAGTCAGAATAAAAAAAAACACTGTGCAATCTCCTGCTGTCCAAACAATTACTTAAATGATCACTCTCCCAGCCACTTTGTCTCTTGGTGTTGATAGGGTCTGGATTGATATATGTATAGACACAGTTTGTGTAAGTACGAGGTTAGAAATGCAACGCAAACCACATCTTCGGGTCGTTGAATGTGTTGAGGATTCTCGTTGTCACCGGTGCTGGGCATTGTAGCTGTAGCAGAGACAGTTGGAGTAGGTATGATAACTGTGGAAGATTTTTTTTTTTTTACAGGTTTTTATCATTTATTCCTAATTAATCATAACACAAACATTGACAAAGGAAGTATAACTTGTTTGACGATGGATCCTCGGATACCAAACACTCACTACTTAAGATGAGTCTTGTCCAAGGAGTTCCATAGAATGCTCATGCCCAGACAAGTGATAGTGATTAAGAAATTGAATGACAACTTCTAACATTCAGCCCTGATCAACCAACCAGATAGGGTGGTGCCAATCATAATATTGACTACGATTAAGGTGATTATATCATTGCAATAACTAAGATGACAATCAATAAACAATAAATATGCAAATAATTAAGTAGAAATTTGATTATTTCTACGTAACTAAAAAACCCTCCAGTTTGACCTAGGATCTCCTGTGCATTTGGGCTTTGTAGTCCCAGCATACTTTTCATTCCACTGCTAGTACTAGACATACAGCATATGGCAACAGTGCAAGAACACGAAGAGAACATACCTTCCCAATCCCTCCCCATCCTGAGTTTACCTCTGATGTGACACCCGCTAACACAGTGTTGTCAAGTTTTGTCTGCACATGCAGCATATTGTTACCCCTTTTCAACATACTACTTGCTGTATGGCTTACCAATATCATTGACAATCAAGGTCCAGACTAAGAACTGGGATCTTAGGAAGCCAGAGCGCTGCCCTCTCAGCAGCAGTATTGCAGGGGAAAGCAATGTATTGGTTTCATTAACAATAAATGAACTACTCTAGCAACAAGTAATAAACATTGTATTTGTACCTCTATTGGTTTATCACATCCAGCTTGGGGTAATTTTTTCATGCAGTACACATCTAAAAATTCATTTGCATTTCGAATTACTCTAGTGTATGGAATCTCAGATTTTTCTACAGTATCCAGATTCACCAGAATGCTTAGAAAAAACTACATACAGTTTGGAGACTTATTTGCCGCAATTAAGTGAAAGTAGCCCAACGTGCATGCTGATGAGTTATGATGTATGACTTATTTTGAGATAATCCTCTGATGCCAAATTATTTGAAAAGTTTAGAAAACAATAAAAAAGTTAATTACCAAGTATCTCAATTTGATAGTGGTTCCGCATACTTTCAACATTAAACTAAAATAATGTTTAAGTCAATGCCTTCCAATTCTGTCCACGCTCTCCCATGAATTCGTGCAATTCGAGTAAATTATGTTTCAGTGGACATCATCTTGGGCGGTGGTGATAGGGTATGCTGACGTGATATTCGTAGCCCAACCCTTGCTATAACTAGTAGGAAATCAGGGGAAGGACTGAAAAGAAAACGAAGCCAGAAAGCGCGTGAGTTCGGACGCATCAGGTGCGCACAGCGGAGACCCTCTAACACTAGATAGCAGACCACGGATTGTGTGGAAGAGGAAATTCAGGGAAATTTTACTTCCAACGGATTTTTTAACCCCTGAAGAAGATACAAATGTGCATCTATGTTTGTAAGATTACAAATTATATTATCCATATGGTACCAATGACTGTGCGCATTTCAATGCCACACAACTACCTGCAGCACTACGCAGGGAGACAAATGTCATGAAGGCATATGCCATGAATTTACGCCCCCGCAATACTTTGCAACATTTGTGTAGTAAAAAATTGTTTAGAACAAGGGACAGTGATGAACCTGTCAGCCGGAGGAACATTCGAAGAATTCTCATGGAACCTCAGCCGAACGAATTCAGAGGAGGAGGCTGAACAACTTTTATTTGGAATTGGCACAGACAATTTCATAACGCTTTTGGTGTTTGGAATCATCTTTACCCTTGGCGTTCTCGGAAACTCCATGGTGATCACAGTGCTGGCTCGGAGTAAACCCGGGAAACCTCGCAGCACAACTAACATTTTCATTCTCAACCTCAGTATAGCTGACCTTTCCTACCTTCTCTTCTGCATCCCTTTCCAGTCAACCATTTACATGATGCCAACTTGGGTGCTAGGTGCCTTTATTTGCAAGTTTATTCATTACTTCTTCACTGTCTCTATGTTGGTCAGCATATTTACTCTGTCTGCGATGTCAGTGGACCGTTACATTGCAATTGTGCATTCAAGAAAGTCGTCGTCGATCCGCGTGGCAAAGCATGCATTAATTGGAGTTGTGGTCATCTGGACTCTGTCCTTGGCCATGGCAGCGCCCGTTATGTACCACCAAAACATATTTCAAAGAGGGGAGAATTTAACTTTTTGCTGGGAAGTGTGGCCACATCAGAATCAAAAGAAAATATACGTTGTATGCACGTTTGTTTTTGGCTATGTAATTCCCCTTCTGCTTATTTGTTTCTGCTACGCAAAGGTAAGCTACTACGTACAAGTAAATTTTTTTTTAATAATTTGTATGCGTGAAGACGTAATTCCTTGACACCTATAAAAATTTGCGTTTTTGTATTATTATTTTTTTGTGCATTACAGGTTCTAAATCACTTACACAAAAAATTAAGAAACATGTCTAAAAAGTCAGAGGCTTCAAAGAAAAAGGTATGTATGTCTAGATTTTAGCTTCATTATAGTTAACAATTAAAATGCTTATTATCTATTTCTTATTATTATAAAGTTGAGGGATAGTCATACCCTCATAAAAAGAATGAGAATAGTTATGAAGATGACTAGGAGAAGAAGTATGGCAGTAAAGATATTAAGAAAAATGATGATGAGGATGATGATGGAATATAATAATGATTTGGAGGAGGTTCTTTAGATGTTATACACGTCACCAGGGTCATATGTGTCTAGTAATCATCATACCCTGACAGTGTGCAAGGACACTGCAAGGCTTCAGCCTTATATAGGCACTTTAATAGAAAAGTTAATATAAAAGCTCAGGATAGATTAATAACCTGATTAAATGTTAAGGTTCAAAAGAAACGGTGGGTTTGAAAATCAATGTTTTTACTGGAGGAGAGATACCAAATAATGCACTGCAAACAATACCAATAAAGGTTCTCTCTCATTGTCTCTAACTAATGTATGAGCAACAACATGCATTTTCATTGATAAAGCTTCCGCTCTCAATCTGCTTGCCTGTCTGTTGGTATGTCTGGTTTAAAATACAGCCGCATTACTTCAACAATAGATCAATAGTTTGTGCAGTTCACGTCATCGTTTTGGCCTGTCATGATGTCATGTCATGATGAGAATGATCACATGCAGTCATATGGTCACATCTGCTCCATCCCTGATATATAGGCCACTAATTCCTATTTCAGAAAAATAATTTATTTGTTTTTCAATTAATTGGTCATGTTGATGTAGAGAATGTGCAAAGAACGCCTGTAGTGACGCCTGGCATTAGCATAGGTTGATCTCTGCCCTGAATTGATGGCACATGATTATATCTATGCCTCCTAACTCCTTCTGTTTACTGTCACTGACCACTCATGTGGAAACCCTATTAGTGGCACCTTAGACAGCCTATGAAAATCAATTTAGTCACATTAACTAAGTGAGTGGGGCTGGTGTCCTTGGCAAAACAGGAGAGATGAGAGATAAACTGCTCAAAAAACATTTTGAGAAATGTCTTTGCCTGAATCCTTTTCAGTCTGGACTGTACACCCTGTACTGTGAAATGCTGTGTCAGGGACACAAGGCTGTTCTGCCTCAAAACAACGTCCCCTCTAATCAACCAAAGAAAAAAACACACACAGTTTTAGACAGACACACGGGCCTATGACTGTTTTTGTATCCACCGTTATTTTTTTAATGAGGTATCAAAATAGACATCGGCAAGCCTACATAAGACTGTTTAAGCTAATTCTCACCGACCAAGATCCCGCAGGTCATTTGTTTTATCAATCAAATGGAGACAAAGCGAGGCACTTAAGACTTTGTCTGAAACCCTCACTGGTCACGTTTTCCTTTCATATGTAGGATATTACGCTCATCAGCTGCTTTTTTGTGACTGGTTACATATTTAGAGGGAGGCATGTACAAGGCGTCTGGTTTTGAATGTAATTCCGCTATGGTTTAACAGGTAGACGGAGCGAGAGGCAGGCGAGTGGCAAGGTGATGAGCTGATCAAGCAGTTTTCCTGTTTTGTCAGTAAATAAATGATTGCGGATGCCAATTCCCTAACTTAAACTCTGGAAAATGCAGCCTTTGCATGTGCCTTTGAACATCCCAGAGGACATTGATTCTCCCAAAGATGATTAATAATGTCCCTTAAGTTATAATTCAATGAAGGAAAGGTGGAGGTTTTCAGAGTGCAATTGAAATTCTCTGTGCGACCATCTGAATATTAAGGCACTAAATGGATATCTGTAACCCTTTTTTAAACTTTATACCGAAACATACCTCTAATCTCGCTGATGCAGCTGATATCTGAACCATGTTTAATTCAATTGAAAAGAAATCATTTGAAAAAACCAATTGCTGATGCATTCATGACATAGCCGTCGTATACCTATCACGTCATACTTTTCTTTTCGCTTCGTTCATAAAGATGGAGGGTTCATCGCAAAGTCGCTTGTGTCTTTAGATGGAACTAATGCAGGGTAAAGAAGGGTATGACAGTGCAACAGCCCTAAGCATTGTTGATACTGGTCTAATGGATGGCTCTCTGGGGGGGAATAGTTGAAGTCAGGAATGTTCTCTAGAAAAAGGCCAAATGAAATATGTTGTTTCATACTCCTACTGATCACACTTTCTGTGGACTACATAGACTTAGTCTCGAGTGGCACATAGAGGATTCATTTGCTAGCATTCCTTCTAGAGTATCCTCTGTATTAAAATATGGGGAATCAACATTCTCAGCCCAGTCCCATGGCCCCACAATGTGTTCTGACAATTAATCTATTTCATGTGGCATGCTAATTATTTTTGCACAGCGCTCAATCTATCTTTTCCTATGGATTGACGGGTGAAGCAGAAGCCAAGTTGGCGTGAAATTGATATTTTCCTTTGTGGCAGACACAACTTCCCAGTCACCTTTTCAAAACGTATCTCCCTGACAAGTTCGTCTAGCCTTAAAGAGGACCCCATGTTCTCTCTCTCTCATGATATGTTACCAATATATCGCGTGTGATCTGTTAAGTTAATTTATTGTTGCTTGAAATGAGTGTGATTCATCAAATGCATTTTTCTTCTTTCATCCTTTATTCAATCTCTCTTTCATATCCCCTTTTTCATTCCTCCCAACAATTTGAATCATCGTGTCAATCCTAGACTGCCCAGACAGTGCTGGTAGTTGTGGTGGTGTTCTGTCTGTCCTGGCTGCCCCATCATGTAGTCCATCTCTGGGTGGAGTTTGGCTCCTTCCCCCTCAACCAGGCCTCCTTCGTGTTCCGGGTGGCTGCCCACTGCCTGGCCTACAGCAACTCCTCTGTCAACCCTGTCATCTATGCCTTCCTTTCGGAGAACTTCCGCAAGGCATACAAGCAAGTGTTTCGGTGCCAGATGGGAACCAGCGACTCCCCACTCAACGACATCAAGGAGATTCGCAGCAAGATAGACACCCCGCCCTCCACCAACTGCACCAATGTCTGATGGAGAGAGGGGGAGCTGAAAGATGTTTCTAGCCACAGTTTAAGGTGTTAGAAAACACCTTTTAGCTTTGTGAAGTACAAAGATCGTTGGATATTTCAGGGGACAGGAGGCTTCAGGAGGCTAGCCTCTGAGATGCCCGAATGGGAATGTTAGCGGCTCAATTCCACATCAGCGCTGTTGGCCATAGCCAAACCACAGAGCAGAGACACTCTGAAGTTGGCCTTATGGACTGCATATGTAAATTGGAGTCTCTGTTTTTTTGTTATTTTTTCCCCTCTCTTTTGTCATAAAAGATCCAAATGCAAAACACTGAGTGATATGAATGTATCATTTATTGTGTTATACTGTACATGTGTGTGTCTATTATATTCACCATTGTAGTTATTTGTCTCGTTTCATACTGATGGTTAGCTAGCAAAAACCTGTTAAATACTGTACAGTATTTCACTGACATCCGGTACGAATTCACAATGAGTTGTTACAAGAAGGGATCATCGGATCAGAACTCTATAAGTCAGTAAATTACTATTGCCTAGAACTTCAAAAACGGACAATATAACAATGTTGGTGTGTGAATCAAATCTCATGTTACCAAGACGTAAATATATACATAAAAAATCATACTGCATTGAGCTTTGAATAATTTTCCGGTTAATCACTGTAGAATATATATATGCATATGTACACTGTAGAAACATTAGGAATGTACACTAACATACAATTTAAGCTTTGAGTTTAGCTTTTTAACTTGGCAGGCATATTGAAAGCTAGTGTACACATGTTGTTGTCGAAAAATGTGCTTCTGTTCAGCCATTGCTTTTTAGGCTACAGTGGTTGTGTAAGTGCAGGTGGATCATGTGAAGACGCTTAGCTGCATTTCATTCGTTGTGCTTACCGTCTTGCTGAACATTTAGGGAAATGTGCCAGTTGAGCCTAAAGCATGAAGTGTCAAGTTGTTGTACTGTATGTGTGATGCCGTCCATGAATCAGAAATTCCAAAGGAGATGAAATCTTTCGTTCTCATATATTCTATTGACAATTCTTACCCTGGAAAAAGATGTAATGCCTGTTTAACTTTAGTTTCAACATTCATTTTTTAACTACATGGTTTAAAAGAATGTGATTATGAATATGGAGAAGGTCTTGATATGCCAGAGGCAGGGATTCATTTTAGCATGAGCTACTGCTTATTTTTTGTCTGTATTGAAATATAGCTGAGCTTTTCAAACATTTACATTGCATTACACTGTCTTCTTTCTCAGTAAATCTTTTTTTTATCTTGTTTTTGGTTAGCATTTTAGAGCTGTACATCTTTGAATCAAGTAAACTAAGCTTAACCTGATGTTTCTCTCAGATGACACTTGGAACTGCTTTGCAGTACTGTTTGATTTAAAAAGTATTTTTCACTATGAAAATATAATTGTGTTCTTTGTCATGTCAATGTTTTTTCTGTGCTTTAACTAAAACATGAAATGTTAGAGAAACATTGCATTTTCTCTGAGGCATAAATCTCATGTTTTAAAAGAAATACATACTTTGGTTATTATGTCAATGCTAATGATATTGCAGAAGGTGAACATACTAAAACCCAAGTATATATCATTGCATACTGTCAGGATATATATGTATAGTCCATTATAATCTTGCCTGTACTATAATAGGCTCATCCACCCTACTTACAATATGAGTTATACCCTTAAATATATTCATAATCAGACTGCATAACATTAGATCTCTCAAATCTTGTTCAAATTTTTGTTTTTTTACTTCTGCCTAATGACTCATAATGGTTGTTCTGAACCAACGAAGCACTTACTTTACTCAGCCATTTATCCATTACTATGAATTAGTACAATCGACCGCACCTTTTAAATGTCACACTCCATCCTATTCACGTTTTTTATTTTATTTGACTTGTTCCATCAAGTCCCATCTTTATAAAGAAGATGAATCACAATTTATTTGTCAAGTTATCAGGCAGGAAAGATGTTGAAAACAACAACATTACAAGTCACAGGCTGAATCAAACAATAACTACTCATTCACACTTGCCTGTCACTCACTCGCTCAGTCACTCACTCACTCACTCCCTCTGTCACTCACTCTTTTGCATTAGTAGCAGCTTATACACATCTACATTGCTCCGTCTGAAAACGTTGTTATCCAATGAACTGGGGTGAACAGCAAGTTCTAGAAGCAAGCATAAAAAACAACACGGTGAGGGAGGAAATTACATGATGAAAAGGGCCAATGGCTCTTGTGTAAAAAATTGTAATGTACTTCTACTTTAATAATTGAACATTAAGTACATCCGGAAAATATTCACACCGCATCATTTTTTCAACATCTTTTAATGTTGCAACCTTATACCAAACTTTTCCTAAAAATTCTACACACAAAACACCATATTGACAACGTGAAATATGTCTTGGGAGATTTTGGCAAATGTGATAAAAATAAATAATTTAGAAATCACATGCACATAAGTATTCACAACCTTTATCCTTTCTGCTACATTGAGGGTCCCAAATGAGCACAGTAGGCACCATTATCCGTAAATGGTAGAAGTTTGGAAACACCAGGACTCTTAGAGCTGGCATCTAAACTGAGCAATTGGGATATAAGGGCCTTGGTCAGGGAGGTGACTAAAAACCAGATGGTTGCTCTGTCAAGGCTCCAGCGTTTCTCTGGGGAGAGAGGAGAACCTTCCAGGGGGACAACCATCTCCGCAACAATCCACCAGTCAGGCCTGTATGGTAGAGCGGCCAGACAGAAGCCTCTCCTTAGTAAGTTTGCCAAAATGCACCTGAAGGACTCTCAGACCATTAGCAACAAAAATGATCTGATGAGACAAAGATTGAACGCTTTGGTGTGAGTGCCAGGCGTCATGTTTGGAGGAAACCAGGCACCGCTCATCAGCAGGCTAATATTAACCTTACAATGAAGCATGGTGGTGGCAGGATCCTGCTGTGGGGATGTTTTTTAGTGGTAGGAGCTGGGAGACTCGTCAGGATAGAGGGGAAAATGAATGCAGCAATGTACAGAAACACCCCGGATGAAAACCTCCTCCAGAGCGCTCTTGACCTCAGACTCGAGCGACGGTTCATCTTTTAGCAGGACAATGACCCTAATCACACAGCCAAGATTTTAAATGAGTGGCTTCAGGACAAATATGTGAATGTCCTTGAGGGGTCCAGCTGGAGCTCAGACTTGAATCAGATTGTACATCCCTGGAGAAATTTGAAAAGGGCTGTGCACCGATGCTTCCCAACCAACCTGATGGAGCTTGAGAGGTGCTGCAAAGAGCAATGGGCAAAACTGATATGTGTGCCAAGCTTGGTGCATCATATTAAAAAACACTTGGTTGTAATTGTTGTCAAAGGTACATAAAGAAATTATTAGGCAAAGGCTGTGAATATTCATATGTGATTTCTGACTTATTTATTCTTAATAAATGTGCAAAAATCTCTTATTTTTTATTTATGGAATCAATTTTGGAACAAGGTGGTAACATAACAAAATGTGGAAAAAGTGAAGCGCTGTGAATACTTTTCGGATGCACTGTGTGCTAGCTGTATGGGATATGTGCAACCTTTCATGTCAATCTAAATGTTGTTCTAAAAGACAATAGATATGTCTGTTATTTGGTCATACAGTGTTATGCTCTGCTCCGCACAGCTCCACTGACTGAAGCAGGTCAGACCACAAAAAAGGTTGAGGCCCTTCCCAGGGGTGTCTTTCCCCTCCATGTGAAATACACATACACACACGATATCTAACACTAATATTAGCAGATGATATTCCATATTGACTTATAAAATCATAAATCCACCAGTTGTCCATGCCGATGCCGCTAATGTTCCTCATTATTATTATTTATGATTGATACTTTGGAAATTAACGGGTGAATATGGGCAAAGTCAACATCACATTACGTAATGCCTCAAGTTAAAGAAGAGGAAAATAACGGGAAATGGCCATCATCAATCACAGCTGTCTGGTCTGGCGTAACACATGGCCAAACACCAGAGCAGTTTCAGGGAATGGCCCACCAAATCCAGCAGATTGAAGGAAGTATTACATTATTTGATTACAGTAAATTATTACAATCTGTACATTTTAGGTTTTTAAAGGTTTTACATACACATGAAATATGATATTTGGTATGCATTGGTGCTTGTGTGCCCACAAATGATTATTGCTAAGAATAGTTTCACTTCTAATGTTTGTCTTTTCTTGTGTGCCCATACAGACGCACATTTGAGTTGGTTGCACCTCTAAGGTCGCAGTGATCTGATGATTCTCGCCCTGGCAAAATGTACTGGGGTGAAAAACCAATTACCTCAGTGATGCCAGAGTTCCTGGAAAACCATTTATAAAAGCAGCGTGGATCTCCAACTTCAGAGGACAAGAGCTGACTCTCCAACTCGATCACGCCCTCCTGCTTAATGCAGTGCAGTGCAACTGACCTTGTCATCCTCAGACCCTAATGAATAAATGTAAAAAAAGGCCAATATGTCACATGTCTTACTGAACAATGCAATAGTTATCCTCAGGTAAATCGTTAACTGAGGGGCTTTTGGCATGAAAGCCAAGGTACGGTAGTATCATCCGTTTGTGTTGGACTGTCCGCCTTCCATACCAAGTCAACGTGTGCTAAACCTATGGCACGGCGTTGGTGTAAATCAGCTGCTTGACATTCAGGACAAGGGAGCTAAATAAGATGTTGTTTTTTAGCCGAGAAAAGAGAGCTTCCGTGACAATATTGACCCCCACTGTGAAAATATCATCAAACATCCAACAGCTTCAAACCACGCAGATATGTTTTTGTCGAGCACATCTCTGCGTAACTGCTTGACGTTAATTTTCAAACAGTTACTGGGACATTTGTCGAGTCTAATGTCCTTACTGCTCTGGTGGGTTTCCCACAGTTACTTTTGCCAATGCTCCAAGCAGATCTGATAGCTTTTGTAACACTATTAGATAGATGTCTAATACTAATGAGATGGAAATCACCAACTCCTTCTTCTCACATTCTGTGAATAGAGGACATTTTCAATCATTTACTGCTTCAAAAAAGTCTGCTGTACATAAGAAAAAAGCTCATCCAAGGGATTCAACAAAAGAGAAATAAAATCATTTAAATCTTGTTTACTCATTAGTTAGATTCTCCTACTTGCTTTTTGTCTAACCTGAAAGGTGAGGCTATTCTATTTATTTTAATATGTTAAATATGACGAATCTGACTTTGTGTTGTGTTTTCTTTGTAATGGTTGTGTCATATTTATTTTTGGTGCATTTGTCATCCCATGATCTACCACTATAATCAATAATAATGAATGCTATCCTACTAAGAATGCAGGACTCAACAAAGTAATTATATTTGGCTATCAATATCTTATATTAATTAGATTAAATTGATACTGTGAATGTTTTGATAATTTAAAGAGGAGCTGTTCATAGTTGAATTAGATGTAGATTGCATATAAAGTACAGTAAACCTTACAGAGCGGATGTTGCTGCTGGAGTTTTGTTCTGACATAAATTTTAAGACTTCGATTAATATGTTGTTTGAGAATGAACAAACTGTGAATAACAAAAGCAGCAGAAAATAAAACCAAAGTACAACGTCCACGCTCTCATTCACATAGGAGCTTTCCCCCTATCGCGATGATTTACATTGAGTGTGCACACTTCAGCCCAGAGTATCATTGATGTGAACGTAGACAATATACTCAGTTCATACCTTTGTTACATTTTATTAAAGCAGGTTCTGATCAATCTGAATCTTTTATCAGCTACATTTTCACAACAAGAGATGTTTATTTACATGCTAAGATGACACATTGTTATCCTCACTTGAAGCAAATGGAGGGAAAGCATCAGGGAATGCATTGAACACAGGGAAACAAACATGGTCTCCGTTTGGGCACCACTCGGCCTGGAGCCAAGGCAGGCTAATGAGGTATCTTGCATTTGAGAACCGCCGAAAGAAAACGTTCATTTACACAGATCATACATTTTTTATTTACTTAAACAAAGATAATATTGTCACATCATCTATGTTGATGAAAAGCATTGCACCTGTGGAAGCAACGGTAGATAGCACAAAAAAACTTGCTATGAATATTTGTTGCTTGCATATTTACCTGTGGTACTCTATCCATCCATCCATCCATTAACTATACTGCTTATCCCATGCAGGGTTGCAGGGGGAATACTACAACGGTAGCATTAACCCAATTACCCAAAGCCTACTTGCAGTTGGGTATGAACCCTTTATACACAAGTTTAGCTATAGTATAGTATAGTATAGTATGGAACAGTATAGTATAGAGTAGCATTCCCAGAAAAGGTTTGTACTGCACTGTAACATCCTGTGAACAAGGTTCACCATTCAAAACAACAATCCGACCACAACAAAGGCAAAAACACAGCAAGCAATCCAGACAAAAGCAGGTATTTTTGTTGTAGTTATTATTACACTGCAGCATCTGGAATGAAATATGTCCTTTTACAACAAGGATGAATAGATCTTCCTTGTTCAAAGGCCCCCCTAAATCAAAAGGATCAATGTCCTCAGATAGATATTCTTCATGTTCTTAGACTCAGCATTGTATTTAGACTGAAGAGATTCATCATAGTAGAACTGAAGAGAATATTCTCCCTGTGTGTTACCTTAGTAACCATTAAGTAACCACTTTCTCACAAATGAACTGCTGAATTTGATTTTTTTGGTTGGTTTGAGCACGTAGGTTAGAAGTAGTGCAGCTCTCTACACTTCCTCTTCGCTGCAGAGTGTACTCAGCCTCGTATCTGACAAGCCAAATACTATATATGTTGGACATTGTGATACGATTGCTCCAAAGACTATTCTCAAGAACCTTTGAGGTTTGTTGGTTCTCTTCATATAGGTCGAACCCTTGTTGTTCGTAAAGGCTGCCCTTGGATTCTGGATTCTGACAGCAGAGCACTCACACACTTTTTCTGTTCATGGCTTCGATCCACCTACCTTATATCCCTGAGATATTTAGCCGATATAGCTATGAGGGGGATTTGCAACTATCACTTCACCGTGCAGTTAAGCCATTTCACTGCTGTTGCAATCTGAGCAATAAGGGAGAGAAGCCAGTCAATGTAATGATCCACCAGAGATAGGTAAAATAAATGAATACTAAAGATTCCCTACGATTCATAAATATGTCATACAGTAATGTTTCGATTGCTTCAAACTCTGAAAATTAGTTTGTTAACTTTCAGCCCCCTGAAGCAATCACCTGGTGGACTATTTATGAGTCTATTACTGCTCAGTCATCTTTCTTTGGAAAATATAGTCCTAAAAAAGTCTAGATAGCGTCAGATAACTGTGCAGTAGTTTGTGTCTGATAGTAATCTTGGACCACATGGTAATACTGCAATTGATCTATTTCATGAAATATATCCCCGGGGATTGCATTTAATAAAAAATACATTTTATTACACCGGGAGAGAGTTTGATAACTGTGGACAATCAAATACTTGGATAGTGTGGCTTCATAGTTTTTCATTTCAGAGTATTTGAAAAAGTTTTTGGGGGGTTCTTTTTTCTCCAGGCTCTAGAGTCTATAATACGTCGTACCTAAGCGTTGCCATTCGACAAAACAGAAGCAAACACACTTCACACTTTTGTTTTCAGAAATCATTATCCCACCATCTTTCATGTTGTCAGCCTATTCTCTGCCATTTGCAAGACTTATTTACACATCAGTGAAAACTGCCTCGACAACAGCAATATATTCGGATGGCTTGGGCGGATTTGTAATGAATGATTAAGTGATAGGTTAATGGGAGCAGGATATGGAATATGGTGTTCGGGCAGAAGCACTCGATTGTCCCACCATTAGAGGATATGAAAATGGTTCTCCGTGAGTGGTGATGGATAGGCCATCCACAGGTTCTCTTTCGGAGGAGTGCTCACTTGAACAATCTCAAATTACTATCAGAACAACAAAGGTTTGAAAGGCTGACCCGACTCTCACTTTAATCAAAGAATTATGTGTCATTATTGGACGCATTGAGGTGAATATAAACAGTTTTAACTAAAATACAGATTTCACTCGTGATGTCGAGTTGTTGAAAATAAATGCATGTACTGAAACACATCTCGGCATATTTTATAGACAAAACCAAGATCATGGCACTCGGCGATGCCACATCCGTCTGTTTTTCTGTTGTTGCAGAGACTGCCCGAGACCCCGGCGGACATCGTGCTGGTGAGATAATGGGCTGATTAGACGAGGCTGGACATCTGAATCATAGAACCAAGTGCATTAGCTATCACTTCCACCAGCCATCTTTGAAAACATCCGCCAGGGAGTCAGTATGTGTGTGTGTGTGTGTGTGTGAAGGTGGCAAAGAAAAACAGAGCAAAAACTCCTATTTGTTTTTAGTCTGCGTTGCATCATTGGTCTATACACTAAGGGTCAAAACAAAACACACATCTGAAATCCTGTGGTTCTCTGGTAGCCTACTTCCTTTATTGTATGATGGCTCACTCTTTTATCAGCCCTACAAGTCTAGATAGAAAGTGAAATATGTGTTGGAATTTGTATGCAAAATCTCCCATAAAACCAAGTGTAAATATTTGTCTCACAAATCATGTTTAGTACACAGCTAAAGTTTCATTCCATTCCGAGTGCGTTGGTCCCCAGGGGAAGGACTGGCTCTTTTGTCAAGACTGGCTGCATGGGGTACCTCTGTTGTTGCGGACTGCAGGAGTTCACCTTGGTCTACCCTGAGTCAATCTTATCAACAAACTGTTCTGAACTGAGTCCGTGATTATACTCCTCTGACTTTCCTCATCTTCTAAAGCATTGATTTTCTTTTCTTTGGAATTAAAACATTTTCTAGGCCCTTCAGGCAAATATGAACCCACCCATATTGGTTGATTGTGTCACAGTGGGTCCCTTCTACGATGATAACTAAAGAGCTGTGTTTGTTTTTAACTCTCCCACAAGGCCATGGGAAAGTAGAAACAGATGGGGTCTTGGTGAAATCATACATAGTTGTAATCTAATGGTCCATCTCTCTCGCTCTCTTTCTCTCCTTCTCTTTCTGTGTGCCTGTTGTGAGCGTGTGTGTGTGTGTGTTGCATATGGCTTGTGTGCGTCAATGATGTGATGCCTATGGATACAGAGTGTGTGTGTGTGTGTCTTTAGTCATAGGACCATGTTGGACATTGTCTATCTCCAAACTTGCTCTCATTCCAAAAATTACCCAAACACGCTAAAGGTGGGACGCAACGCGCGCTAAAATAAACTCTGTGTTTTCACTTATTCTCGAATGTGAATAAGGTTAGCAAGGACAGGAAGTATTATACATAAAAAGTTGCTTATTGTGATCAAGAGTAAAACATTAAAACCACTCTAAATAAAAAAAACATGCCACATCCTCCTACCAGTGCCTTGACCAGTCACTGACAATTCACTTGGAGTTGCTCTGTGTATCCTATGCGTGTGAGCAGGACGTAATTTGTTGGGCGAGAAAGTCTGGCGCAAATTGCTGCTGTGATATCACTCAGACAAAGTGTTGTGTTTGATAGCTGTCAGTCCATTTGTTGTTCGATCTGTAGTATTCATTGGCAAATTTTGTAATAGCGCTTTGAGTATCTAGAAAAGTGCTAAAAACGTAATAAAATGAATTTTAAGAAATGCCCAACTTAACTGAGTGAAATGCACACCACACAGGGGTTTTACAATGGACCTCATTGAATCTCTCTAGGACTTACCAAAGCAATGGAAAAACCCACCAAACAAAAACAAAAACTTAGTTTGAGCCCAAGCTGAGGGGCAATGATTTTTGAGGAAGTTCTTCGATTGGCTTTCTCCAACAGTCACCCTGTGAAGGATCATTCCCAGAGC
The DNA here is from genome assembly GCA_036024795.1 of Galaxias rostratus. Classification (NCBI taxonomy): domain Eukaryota; kingdom Metazoa; phylum Chordata; class Actinopteri; order Galaxiiformes; family Galaxiidae; genus Galaxias; species Galaxias rostratus. Next base: position 4,438 of record JAVQJS010122619.1, on the reverse strand, counting down.
CCCGCGAGATGCGCACTCCTACCAAACCCCATTATGGCCGTCAACAAGCACCACCTTGTCCCCTGATAAGCCCAGTTTATGGGGCCGCTACAAGCGTCTTTGCAAGCGCAACTGCTTGGCAAGAAAGAGCGGAGCATTGTGCTGGCGAGATACCACAGCTGGCTGCTAAGCTGTCAACTCACTCAAGAGATGGATGGTCGGAGAATGATGCCAGAGGAGGCTGCCTCCTCTGCTGACGATGCGTTAGGAGGTGATCAACACAAGATGTTTCTGTTGGTGAGGCGGTTGGAAAGGCTGTCCGGGAACGTCTGAAGCGATTCTGACAATGTTTATTTTTAACAATACCGATTTAACGGTCACTTGAATTTCAACAAGCTCTGTTGTTTATTTGGTTATGCGAATAAAGTAAATTGCCCAGTTTCACAGCCTACTTATGTGTAGAGCTCCACTACTGATTAAATGTCAGGGCAGTAGCATGGTTAAAAACATTGGGACTTTGTGAAAGAAGCCCCATGTTGTTGATTGTGCGGTGCAGCTCTTTTGTAGAGCACTTGCCATAGAGGCCGTCCAATGCAGCACAGGTTTTTAGCATTGGGACGTGGTCCAGACATCCGATTGGTGCATAATACATAGTTCTATGTTTTGAGTTTAACCACATTTAACTCTAACTTTAATTCAAAGTACTTTTCTGACCCTGCCCTTTTCCCCACAAGGCGTTTGTGAAACAGTTGGGCTTGATGAGTTGCTTTTGAATTCCATCCATCCATCCATTATCAGAACCGCTTATCCCATGCAGGGTCACGGGGGGGGGGGGGGGCTGGAACCTGTCCCAGCTGACTTCAGGCGAGAGGCAGGGTACAACCTGGACAAATCGCCAATCCATCGCAGGGCTAACACATAGACATACAACCACTCACACACACACACATTCACACCTACAGACAATTTAGAGTCACCAATTAACCTGCATGTTTTTGGACTGTGGGAGGAAACCGGAGTACCCAGAGGAAACCCACGCTAAGACGGGGAGAACATGCAAACTCTACACAGAAAGGCCCTCAGTTGGGAATCGAACCCAGGACCTTCTTACTGTGAGGCAACAGCACTAACCTCTGCGCCACCGTGCTGCTGCTTTAGAATTATAGATTGTAATTCAATTGTAGTCAATTACGTGTCATCAAAGCAGTTCAAGGTCTTACTAGACTGAATATATGCCTTGCCAGGTACCAATCTCTGTTAATGACAAGCTGAAGGAGGAAGACACTGCATCGGAAATCCGACACCTTGGCTGTTTGTTATGGCACAAAGCTGAGCACGCAGAGGCTTAAAGTAATTACATGCATTAATACAGTAAGTCGTTATGTGTTAACAGCTAATCGCATTAAGACCGTTCCTCACGTTTGTTTACAATCAACTCATTAGAACAGTAATTTCCATCCATCCAACTGCATCCCCACCATTGCAATGTTCTTCCATTATGTAATTCCGATCCATTTCCCACTTTCTATCCCTCACTCTTGTGCTCTCTCTCTCTCTCTATCTCTCTCTCTCTCATCCAGACACACACACACACACACACAGACACACACACATACACAGTCACGAACCAACATAGACAAACATGCTGTGCAAAACCAGCACACCTGTTTTGTCATTTTCCAGGAAGCGAGTGTTAGAGTGCTGCCTTTTGGCCTGCGGTGACCGCCTATGCTGTGGGACAGAAAGCTTACTGTCACCTAGGTGCCAAGCAGGGCTCTGTCTCCCCTTCACCATGTTTAGAAACTTTAAGAAGCAGTTCAGTCACACCTTAGGGGACCAAGGCCAGACCGAGCTGGGTCAACTCCTATAGTTGACAGTCTTGAGTTGAACTTGGGCAGAAAATTGATTCTTTCTTATTTCCATGTCTATAGGAACTTATGATCATTGTAAGATTAATGACATCTTTGTAGTTGACCATTGTATGTTAGAGGTGTCTGTGGGTTCCACTTTCCCATGTCCCCCTCTCAGGTCACAAGGTCATGATGCTAATGAGTAACACATGCTAACATATGTCTTATTTTTGCTCAAAAAGTCCACCAATGAGAAAAACATGATTGCCAATATGATCCTAATGATAAACAAGTGTGCAGGGCCTAACCTTTGTGCTAACTTTCAATTAATAGGAAAAGTGCAGCAATAAAACCCTAAGGGGGCATTTGTGAGCTTAGACAGAGAGGGATGGAATGTGTGGTTCTGGGGTGGTTTTCTGTGTGTTTTAGTCCTTGATCTTTCTATTCAAACATACATTTTTGTATCGTTTAGCATCATAGCTTTTTGAGTCTTCTTTATCAAACGTTTATGATAAATATTTTGGTTGCAATTTAAAGTCACAAACAAACCTGTGGACATTCCCCTATTTCCCCCTTGAATGACCAGTGAAGTCTGTGGAGATGTGCCATCATCTTATGTTGCACAATCATCCTTCATTAAGCCACTCCACCTGCTCTCAGCAGAAATACTGTTTGTGCATACCAATACGATCAATTTCAGTGTCACCCTCTGAAAAGATCCGCTCAAAAGGACTGACACGCTTTGCAGGCAATAATTACAAATTCAAGCCTAGGCTGCTCCGATTAGTTTTTCACTTTATTAAAACCATTAGGCAGAACAGGTCTGACCTTTGTTGAAATACACAGCCAGTTCCTTGTCATTGTCAGTTGTCATGGAGACTGAGGATCTATACCTCAGTAAACAGCATCGAGCACATACTGCCTAATATAATTAGACAGTTTATTCCCTCCCTCAGGCAGTGGAATACTTATTATTTTTGATCTAAGGTACATGGCTTCGGCTATTCAACGCTCTCTTGATTAATGTCTTAAATCAGGCACACGGGTGCACCCTGTCTCTTCAAAATGTACAGTGTTGATCATGCATAGCACATTTTGCTCGAGTCTCATCTCATCCGTGGTCATTAATATTTGACTGACGGTCGAATTTAATATTCCTCTCATACATTAAGCTTTCCCCAGCTTTAGGGGGGTAAAATGAGACACGTTTCTTCAGAAAAAGATTTATCTTTTTGCACTTTTGTGCCCTTCCATGACGGCCATTGATCTAGCATATAAGACATTTCATTGAATCGTGGACTTTTTACCTCGCACACTGCCATATGTTTGTAGTCATGGGAAACAGTAATTGAGAACATTATTCTCATTTTATTGTGGGAAAGTCCATGTAATATAAAGAAGCTTGATATACAGTGTTAGGCTGACCTCTAGAGGTTTGTCTTCACCACAGAGGTCCTGGGCAAGTGTATGTGGGTGGACACGGTGCATAAACAACCTTTTTGTCTTGTGAATCCCAGGGTGGAACGTGACGGGACGCGATTGAACACGATGTCTCGTGCTTTGGAGGGGGGGGGGGGCTGGGGCGAATGAGCGGGAGTAATAGGCTACATTTGGTATTCATCGTGCAAAATATGTCGGGAGTGAATTTACATTTTGTCGTGAGGAAACGCGCGGAGACAGAGTTATGTAAATGGCTCCGTGCCCCTGTGGAGAGCTACTTCCCCACCGGGACACTGATGAGTGAGCACGGGGCCCACAGAACTCTCTCACGCCCACCAGGGAGTCCGGAGAGATGCAGTGGAGGACAGCGAGCCACCAGAGAACACTTTAAGGGCTGAGAGGAAACGTTTTCTTTAACTGAGTTAACTGTTCTACTTTCTGAAGTTTACCCAACTTTCCCAGGCTTGGTCCTGCATAACGACAAGGAATACTCAGTTTCAGTTCCTCCAAAAAGCGACCCGTAAAAAGAGGTGAAACGGACTACTTAAAGAATAAAATGTGTCAGGATATATGGAGCCCAAGAGAGGACTGCAGTGTATGAATTCCCCTCCCAAAGCCCTTAATGGTTGTCTGTCAATACATCAAGCAGGAAACTGTTTGAAAATTGTCTTTGTGTGAATTCCCATTTCATTCTATTTAGCATACAATACCAGCCAATCTTCTTTTACTGTAAAAATTAGGCAAATCCAATAGACAGTGAGATGCCAATTTTAATGACAATAATAGCATAGGGTAAGTGGCAGAACAAAACACTGATAACAGCACAATGTCAATCTGAAATCTAGGCCATTATGATGAGGCAAAGAACATATCGTAGTAAGAAAGTGAGTGTGTGTGTGTGTGTGTGTGGGCGTGTGTTGTTGTTGTTGTTGTTGTGTGTGTGTGTGTGTGTGTGTGTGTTTGTGTGTGTGTGTGTGTGTGTGTGTGTGTGTGTGTGTGTGTGTGTAGGTGTGTGTGTTTGTTTGTGTGTGTGTGTGTGCGTGTGTGTGTGTGAGGGAGAGAGAAAGAGAGTTTGGGTGAGAAAGGGTCGGAGGAAAGCTTGTACTGTATGGAACCGAGTGGTTCTGAGGAACCGGGGCTAGGGGAACATGGTGCTTTACGGAACCTGT
>JAVQJS010122616.1:0-14625 GCA_036024795.1 Galaxias rostratus | reverse complement strand
CTGCAACAAAAAAAAAACCTGGACGATTGGTGGGCAGGGGGGTGTTTTGGGGGTTTGGGTGGTTGGGTGTGGGTGTGGGGGTGGGGGGGTGTGTGTGGGGGGGGGGGGGCTGGCAGGTTGAATTGACAGTATCAAACTGCCATCTGTTGTACTGTGAAAAGGTAGATGTTATCAACAACTCCCTTCCCTATTTTTATGTGACGTTTTTGCGGTCCAGTAAAGGTGCTAAATGTATGTGCGTGCGCGCTAAGGTTGCTCAAATTCAAGTCGTTAAACATTCCGTGTTATACAGAGGTACATAATGATGTGCCAGAGAAGGTTACCGTGGATACTACGTGGATGAATAACGCAGGTAAGACCTCAGCGAGGTTTAACTGCTTTCAAAAGGAAACGTTAATATGTGTCGTGCCAATGGCAGGGCCTCAGCCAGTGCAGCAGAGTCGGCTCGTTATGTAACTAGGAGGTATGCGCCTCTGTTGGCCACTGCGGCGTTCAGAGCGTGTTCACGCCTCCAGGACGGTCAGCAACAGCACAGCAGCAGTGTTAGCTCAAGGTCAACCCCTATATTTTGATATTTTCCAAACCTTATGTCCCTGGTAATCCAATTTTGTCTTCGAGACAGCCTGTCCCCTGTTATATTTGGCATGGAGTGTTGCGGCTGATATCCAGTCGAGATTCGATGCCTGAATGACGTAACCCAATATCAAATGATCTGCTCGCTGGGAAATTGTTATGGGAAACTCCTTGTATCAGGGATGCTTTGTACTCTCAGGGATTTTCGCTCGTGGCCTGGGAACGGCGCGATGTCACGGCATAACCACGTTAGGCATTATTAGATGCTGTCAATTGATCCTGGAATTTTTTTTTTCTCTTGTTGAAACCGATTGTCGGCGAGTGAGGGGCTCCGGTCTCGTAGGTTCTCTGGGAACCACGTTGCCTTTGACTCCAGTGGGTTTGGGCCTGCGTACCCGTGCCTCCGTCTAGCTTTCTCTCCTCTGTATGCCGTGACGTCGCCTTTCACATCCCGGCTCGTTCCGTACGCGCTACGTCGATCCTGCACCTCTGCAGCACAGCACACGGGCCCCCCCCCCCCCTCCGTGTCGAAACAGAATCTGTGTTCCCGTGATCAGCAACGAGCAACAACTTTGGGAACAGGCCGCCTAGGTCTTTCCCCGTGATTGAGTAACTCCTTTGGCAAACGGCACCCGGCTATCGGAATGGGCTGTCCACATTAAGTCGTTGACGTGCCCATTTATCTGGCTCAGGTGGTGGCAGGCCGGAGGCCACGGCCAGCCCTGGGATGAATTGCCCAGCTAATTTTGTCCAACCAAGGAGCTGAACCTCTGGGCTGAAAATAGAATCAAATCAATGGGCCGGTTGAGCCTGTACGCACCATCCAGGACTTAATGCCAGAGTTATTGATTTTTTCCACTTGAATTATGTCCTACCTCTAAATTGGAAGACTATATAAGGGGATAAGGAAGATATGGAAGTGGTAGATGTTGACTAATTACCTACAGCAGACTTTTTTTTCCTCTTTATCAGTAGTACTCCCAAGTTAATTTTTTACTTGAAAGACAAGCTTAGCATTGCATTTCTACTCTTTATTTTTGCCTACCTGTGGGGAATTTATGTTTTGGTTTTGTTTTCCTCGATCACAAGAGCGTACGGTAATTTGGCCTCGAGTTCCCGGAGAGTTGGCGGACGCAGAGAGAAGCAAGGCCTTCATACGGAGATCAACGGACTCATGGCTGCGGTGGTGCTGATTGCCTCCGTGCACTGCAGGGAGTTCTGCTGTCAGCACGACTCTTTCATTTCAGGCCTAATCGGCTGCCAATACTTTTTATCCAACCCTGGTTAGTCACGGGAGAAGGATACTTGCTGCCGGCTATCGTACGGACACCTTCGCAGAAGCAAACAAGAGGAAGTGGTGTGTGAGGGCTTGGAATGCGCGCATTTACACGGTGTCTCAATATCCTGAAATAAACCCATTAGTTGTGCAGCCAGGGAAAACACCTTAATTCAAATGTCGTCGCCAGGCAAAATTAATTCATAAAATGTTCTCGATGAATGCACAAATTGTCTATGTAACATGTCATTACCTTCAATTGACGCGATATAAATGTAAAAATAGTTTCAAAATGTGATCTTCGTTTTGGGCTTAGTTTAGGAAAGACCGATATTGAAAAACCGACCACTTTCACTGAGTATGCAGCTCAGCAGATTAGGACAACACAGTGCATAGGCCGGACAAGAAGGAGTAACATAAACAGGCCACGAGAAGCGCATTGCCCCATCCACTGACCTCATACCGACACACGCACTGAAGTTGTTTGTTATATTTCGAGCGACTCGTTCTATTTCTGTGTTATCGAGTAGTCATTACAGGAACATGATGGTTCCCACTCACTAGAAACCGAGACTCATTGATACGTCGTTCTCGTGCTTGCGGTGGCACCACAGAGAGGATCACTCACCTCTCTCTTTGGACAACACCCATATCTATCCATGGGCTGTATGAGTCATGAACCACAGGGTGGGAGGAGAACCACGCGGTTCCAACGACAACAGTCCGCGCCGAAGAGCAGATGGGCGTTTTCCTTTGGACGGAAAGGGGACCGATGGAACCTTCCTGTGCGTCCGCATACACAGGGATTTTTTTTACAAGTACAAACTTATGCGATGGATCGGCGACTTGTCCAGGGTTTACCCTGCCTCTCGCCCAATGTCGGCTGGGATTAGCTCCAGCCCCCTCGGAACCCTGCATAGGATGAGCGGTATTGCTGATGGATGGATGGAAGTCCAGGTTCAGAAGACACGAAATGAACACATACACCACCTAATAATCTAAATCACTTTATTAATTTAAGTTAGGTAGAGACACTAAACATGGGAACCACATTTGATCCACTAAATAGCAGTCTTCAGAAAATTACAAAAAGAGGTTTAAGTTATACTGTGGAAGGGCAAATGATAAGAGGTAGAATATTTAGGCTCATTGCTGTGGCTGGAGGAATGACACCAATCGGAATGTAATTTAAATCCAAAACGTTTTTTGTCTTCAATAAAAGGATATAAAATATTCATACATCAAATACATCGGAGACAGTCGCTTTGGACTATTGGGGTTTTCACAACGGGTTTGGAGATTTACATTTCGATATAAAACAGACAGTAGACGACAAAGTGAGAGCGTTTTGGAACAATGATATTTAGCTGGAGGGTCAGTACAACACCCTTGACATGATGAACATTTTTGGGAATGCTGGGACATGAATTGGAAAGAAAGTATGTTCTATGACCACATATGGATCACTGAAAAAAAAAAGAAAGAAAAAAAACATGAAAGTACATTAAGAAAACACAAGCAGCAGAATCCTACACACACACACACACACACACACACACACACACACACACACACAATCAAATATGTACCTCGGTTTCATTCATGAGAACATCCTAACAGGCTACACGCACACACGCCAGAGGGTGTGGACACCGCCCTCACGGACCAGCACAGACAACAGAAAGTGGTGCCTCACATTCTGTGCTGTGAAGACGCAATTCTGGCCAATTGAAGCTGGTATGGAGAGTCTCTTTAGTGGAATGGAATTCCCACTACACCTTGACGTCAACAGCGATATCTATAACTTCTAGAATATTGTACACTCAGACAAAGTAAACGGAGAGGAACATAGGACAAAACAAATCAGATGGGACAGCGAACTTGATGGGGTTTTGCGATCAACACAGAGAGCTAGAACAAGGGCGACGACTTCGTTATTTGGATTTTCTGATTGATTAAGATTGAGCCTCTGGGTCTGTCATGCGGTGACAGTGGAAAAAGGCTGGGGGGGGGGGACTCTACACAGAGGGGTGATGATGTCGATAAAGTATGTCATTTACAGTGCATGTCTACAAATAAAAACAAAAAGTGACACGATTTTACTGTTCGTACAGTAACATACTGTATATTTCCATCAAAACAAAACAAAAAGACAACACTAAATAAAAGCTGGTGACTACGTTACGTAAATAGTTAATTATTGAATACTTTTATCATATGCTTTCAAAACTATTGACACAGTATATAGATGTTGGTTTCTTCAACAAAAAAAAACTTAGGGAGGGAGGGAGGGAGAAAGGGAGGGGGGGGCAATGAGACAGGACAAATAAATCATTTTTGTGTAGTACACAGTTTTCTTTGTTCCAGAGGAACAATATGGTAAACCTTTGCATCTGCTCAATGCAAGTGCACCAGTCTAGAGTCAGTCTTTGATTTCCGTCGCCGTCCACCTTCCCAATGCACCCCTCAGTGGCAGTATCCTCGTGCGCTCAGCCTCCGAGCCCGCCGCTCCAGGGCCCCACACACACACACACACACACACACACACACACACACACACACACACAACCTTATATCCCGTTCTTGGCCTCGTTGTTGTTCATCAGCTCTTTCCTCTGGGCCAGGAAGGGGTACATGCACTTGTCAGCCCCCAGAAACCGGTACATGCAGACGATGGCCTCAAAGGGGAGGATGCTGTGTGGAGCAGGATGGACAGTGAGCTCACGTCAGACACACCACCGCAACAAAAAACCCTCCAGAAACGCTCGTTAAGTGTAAAAAAACAAAAAAAACAAAGTAGAAACGCCTCGTGGAGTGAGGAGCGAGCGGAGGGGAAGGGTTTTACCTTTTCATGAAGTTCACCATGTAGACGATGCGAGGCGTGCAGATCATGGGCTGGTCTGTGAGGATGGCCCTCATGCACTGCTTCACGCAGAACTCGGGCCTCAGCGGGGGCAGGAAGGGCTCGATCTCCTTCCTTTCCGTGGGGGGGGGGGGAAGAAGAAGCAACCTAGAGTCAGCCGAGATGCCATCCTCGAAGGGCGATAAGAGGCGTGACGAGGCGTTCCGCTTTCTTTCTTTCGCGACACGGAGCCGACTACCTTCCGATCTAAAAGCGGATCTCGTATCTGACAGCGTGACGGGGGGCCGGGGGCCCCTCGGAGGGTCGGCAGCACAGAGCACCTGGGGCGCTCCCTGTCGGAATGAAACGCTCCCCGCGGCTCACTGGGCCAGGGACTCTACGCTAGCGAGCCAAGACATCACTGTTGACCATCATCCACTTTATTATGACTGCCCCAACTACAAAGGGCCCGTGGGAACCAGTGAAGAAAAGAAAAAAAGGGGGGGGGGGGGCTTTTCATTTTAATTTAAAACAACATCACCGAGGCACTGCCTGTCCGAAGCCTCAAAGCAGCCGTTTGTGTCCCAGCCCCCCCGCCCCCCCCCTGAGCCACTCACCTTATCCTGCAGCCTTTGAACATGCCCGTGTCCACCAGGTAGGGGCACACCAGAGTCATGTTGATGCCATCCTTCTCGGACGCCTTGATCTCGTGGCTCAGCGACTCGTGGAACCCGATGGCGCCGAACTTACTGGCGCAGTAATCCTGACAAAAGGAAGAAAAACAACCGTAACCGGGGAAACGTGTTAGTGTGCTGCTGTTAAAAAGTCCGCCACCCTGCCTTTTCCCCCGACCCTCTCCGGTGGTGAACGGTACAGAGACGCGTCCCGTGAGACATCCCGGGTTTCCCCTTCCCGGTGGTGACGCGGCGCACGGAGCGCTCACGCCCTCGGCGCTGCGGGTTCCGTGATCCTTCCCGTGGCGTGCATCAGGAGACCAGGGAGCAGCTCTAGGGCGGAGAACGTTTTTGATGTGGTTCGCCGGGGGAGAAGAGCTTTAAAAAAGAAACTCGGGCAAACACAGATGCGTGTTGATGAACAGGCGGCGGGGAGGGGGGGGGGGGGGCGGCTAAAGACTGCTTCCTACGTGACAGGCTAGCCAGCTCCGGGCCCGAAATGAATGTGCAGCCTTCAAAATCGCATTCAAGGCATTTCGAGGAAGTAGACTGGGTCAACAAAAAAAACAACAACTGTGACCGCGCTGGGGCAGCTTTGAAGGGGGACTTAATCGTTCTGGATGAATGCCCCGCGCAACAAAAGCAAAAACGTGCAGCTATGAAAACAAAAGAACTCCCCAGGGAGCGTCTGAAAATGACACCCGATTCAAGAGGGCGGAGGAATTATGAGGGACTTTTTGTGTGGTCTAGAATATCAAAAATAAAAGTCTTTAGGGCTCCTCTCCTGTATGGCTGCGCCTAAACCACAGTTTGCTAATCATTTGCAACCCCCCCCCCCCCCCCCCAAGCCCTACAAATAATCAGCCCAGAGAAGGAGAAACATAAATAACTATGGTGAAGGAGAAGAAAAACCTTGGGTCCATTCAACATGCCTGTGAGATGAATACCGAGTAAGCCAGGCACCCCCCTCAACACACACACACACACACACACACACACACACACACACACACACACACAGTGGAGATGAAGATGTCTCTGTCCTGTGGGGAGCTGTCAGGACGCTTTGGCCCCCAAAGCCAAGACCCAACAGGGGCCCCGGCCCCCCGCCGGGGCAGACAGAGGACCTCGTAATAGGCTTTCTGATGCTCATCTGTGTTCCTTAATTTAGAGGGAGGGGGATGGCTGGAAACGGGGTGAATCTCTCTCTCCCTCCTCCGTCTTTCTCTGTAACACTCTGGCTGTAGTTCAACAAGAGAGGGATGGATGCGTGTGTGTGCGCGCGCTTGCTTGTGTGCGGGTGTGTGTGTGTGTGTGTGCGCTACAAACCTCCACTCCAGCTGTGCTGAATAAGCCCAGGGAGCTGGCAACCGTCACAATGTGGCCGTGATTCAGCTCCAGCATCTTGGGGAGGAACGCCTTGGTGGTCTGGAGGAAGGACAGAGACGGAGGGAGAGAGAGAGAGAAAGGGGGGAGGGAGAGAGAAAAATATGGTTAGTTTTCTGGTCCAGTTTGTCTGTGCCAAAGCCCTTTGATCCTCTCGTCTCCCTCCCCTCTCTTCTCCATGGTGATCTAGAGGGGGGGGGCCTTGTTGAATGAGATTTCATAAGACACTGTTGCCGGCCGGCAGACAAACAGGCCGGCATAGGAGGTGTCATGCTTGGACATCTAAAAATGATGAAAACATCTATTTTTTTCTACTTTAATATTTTTAAAATGTTTAATATTAGTGAATCTGTTTTTTTTTTTTTACCCAACATTTAATGTTTTGGTCAGTTGACGGTGTCGATATATTCTCAGTGGAGATACTGCCAGAGAGAGAGCGAGAGAAAGAGGAATCTACTGTCCTATTCTGTTCTTTTCCCACACAGATCCAGTGCCCAGTGTTGGACCTCGGTCTAAAGAGGTGGCGACAGCACCAATCACAGGCCACCGTTCTCTCAACGCCTCCGACAATGCAGTTCAGGCCGAGGCCTTCCCGCTGACCAGTGATCGGGGGGCGTTCTGAGGAACAATCCGCACGGAGCCAGAGAAGAGGAGGGGGGGGGGGGGGGGGGTGAGAGCTGAGCCGTTTGCTCGGTGACCCGCGAGGCCTTGAGTGGCCCCCACTGCTAATCTGAGAGGGAGGGAGGGAGGGAGGACGAGGGGGGGGGGGGGGGGGGTGCTGTTAGCGGACTGGGTGGGAGTTTCACCTGATCTAGACTTCCGCTGATTTAAGTGTCGCTTTACCTCATAGCGTGGGCCAATCAGAAGGTGTGACACTGGACAACACTTGAAGGTGTCGCCAATCTGCCTCTCCCTGGGAGGGCTAAGGCACCAAAACAGCAGGGCATTTTGTTGGCATGGCCGACTCAATTTAATCAGACTGACGATAAAAATAAAAAAGACAAGGCAACCAATTACCTTGGTTTCAAATGTTTCCCATCTGTTGAACACAATACAGTGATGTTGTGCCTGACATGAAGAGGTCTCAGAAAAAAAATCAGGGCAGCGTAAATACAGCCTTTGGGAACACAGAGCCAGTGGGAGCATGGTACCAGGGTGTACTGTAAGACAGGGGAGGACTGCCTCATTCAACACAAAAAAAGAAAAAGGGAAAAATGCTGGGAACGCCGCTCTACCCTGTCCGACACGGCTACACCCTTTGACGGGATCAGGGAAATCGACATCAACTGGCAACACGTCCAGTTCAGACCGTGACCGTCTCCCTCGGCTTTTCCAGGTAGCCCAGCAGGCATTAAATCCATGCCAGGCCATCCTCGTTTAGGGAATAGGAAAAGGCCGTATTAAAAAAATAAAATAAAGGGGGCTCTCGCTGCGCAGTTCCATTCCCAGGTACTTACAACTGATCTGACACACAGCCAAACATCTGCACTTTTCCAGAACGTTAAATCTGAAATTGTAGCAATATTGAATTCGTTGACGGAGTGGGGTGGGGGATGCGAAAGGCAGCTCGGTGCCAGGACCATGGGGGATGAGCGGGTCATAGAGTGCAACAGAGGCATTAGCTGGAGATCCAGTCTGCCCACACCTGGGCTGAGCCAAACCCTTCACAGAACACTCCCAGAACCGCCTGGGGAGGAGGGCATAGGAGCGTGCAGTGACTGAATAACTAAGGGTAAATGAGTAAGCCTAAAAAAACGACGAAAACGCACCGATTCCAATCTAACCCGTGCTAACGTGAGGCGGCGCAGCAGAGATCTCTGGTGAATCAACCCCCCCCCCCCCCCATCTCCCAGGATGCCCTGCTTCTCATGGTGGCCCTGGCATGCGGGCGCCACCTCTGCCGACCTCTCAGACACCCGACGTGTGAAAGCAAACAGGGGCTCGTGTCTTACATCAGAGCGGCCGTAATTGGTTCTCAACGCTCCCCGTTACGCTAAATTACCCGCCGACACAGCCCGTGTAGGGGTGCCCTGCCCGCTGTGCCCTCTAATTGGTGCTTACCCCCGAGGGGTGTTTGAACCACACAAAGCTGATCGCAGCTGGGGTGTCAGGCTGCATTAGTGCCAACACCTAACCAACAGGAATAGGAGCAAATATTGGGACTCAGCACTGGGCCAGATGGTCACTTAATTAGGATGACCCTGCTACTGACCCACGGGGGGGTGGAACAGAGCATGGGCGTCCATGTCGAATTCCCGCAAGAACTCAGGCCCGCGTTGATCCCGGGGTGGGGTCGACTCGAAAGCCCCCCCGTCCGTAGCGCCAGGGCTCGGTGCTTCACTCCGGTTGACACGGCAACTGGCGTGGAGCTTTGTGACGCCGCACGGAAAGGACGGCGGCCCACGTCGGCGCCATGGGCCCGTCGCGTAGCGGAGAGCCGGCCCCTAAACGTGCATCGTTTCCCCCCAGCGCCAAATCCAACAGCAGGACCCTCCCCGACGAAACAACCACACTTTCCAGACCTCGTTCTTTCGCAGTGGCGTGGGATGGTAAAACGTGAGCTGCCGCGGACCCCGGCGACAAGCACAGGTGCACAGGCCCGGGAAAGAGGGGGGGTGGGGGGGGGGGGGTGTCCCCCATATAAAACCAGTCAAGTAGGACCCTTCTGCCTGACTGCCTCCTTTCTGTGGCCGCGGCAGGAATGCGGCCCGCAGAACTTGGCTCCTGTCGCCTGGCATCTCGTCAAGCCGATCCGCAGACAAGAACCCAATTGTCAGATAAGTGGGTCAGGCAGTGGCTGCGCATTACTTCCTCGCCTGTGGATCGGATGGGATGCCGCCCCAACCCCCCCAACCCCCCCCTCCCCCCCCCCCAACTTCCCTTCTTTCCCGCCCTGTAAATCCACAGGAGGCTTAACTGGATGCTCCAGGAAACTATCATTTTATATTGGCCACAGCCACCTGTTGTAATCTCCCGGTTAAGACGGTAAGTGTACAACTGTTTCCTTCTTGGTTCCCCCTTAACAGTTAGGTACCCAAAACCTGTCCCATGTGAGATGGAAAAAAAAAGTGGGGAAAAAAAATATCAAACAACCAAAGTATTGTCTGGTTCCTACTAAGCCACGCCACAAACTCTAAGCCCCTTTTCAGAATCAACACACCGCTCCGCAGCTGCACTTATCACAGCGCCATTTTAATAATAAAACATGACAAACCTATTCCTCCCCAACCCTGTCACTAACCAGGGAAACAAAAGCGAGCGAGGAGGGATTGGCTTGGAGCCGAGTGTGTGTGTGTGTGTGTGTGTGTGTGTGTGTGTGTCGCCGAACTGAGAAGAACAGAGCCGTCCTGTGTAACTCCCATGCAGCTGCACCCACAGTCAACCCACGGAGATCAGAAGGGGCCTGTGGGACGGAGGGAAGGGTGTGGGGTTGAGTTTGGCCAGGCTGGCAGACACCCGCACACTCCGATAACCACCCCCTTCCTGCTCACATCGCCATCCCCAGCCCCATTCCCACATTGCCGTCCGACAAATCAAAAACCACACAGACAAACACACAGCCCCCCCCCCCCCCCTCCCCATCTGGACTCTGCCCCCAACCCGCCTCTGTTTCCCCACTCGATGCCCTGGACGGAGGGAGAGAGCGGTGAACCTGTCTGCCAGGTCGCGGTGGCCGAAGGGAGGGAGAGCACACGGCTGTTGGTCGGGAGGCCGGTCTGGCGGAGACCTCACAACATGGCCGGACTAGCACGGAAAAGGCGGGCGGGAAGGGCGGGCGGGCTTTAGGACCATCGCTTACTGTGGCTGATAATGAACCGCAAATGTTTCCCTGGGTGGGCCTAGTTATCACGGCCCTTCAGGACGCGTATGGACAGCTTAGGGGGGAAAGCAGACACAGTACATAGTTCAGACTCGAGGATTCATTTCTGCTTTTCCTTCGACACACCAACTTTCAGAACAAGCATGAAGAATGCGCCTGTGGCTGTGTGTGTGTTTATCATCGAAGCATGAAAGGGACAGAGAAATGACAAGCCCCAGTAACCCTAGCTGGGAATGTAATGTCTAACAAACACCATGTCCCTCGAATTAAAGCCACACTAGAACGGGACCAATCTCCACGTTAATCCCCTTATTTGGCAAACAACTTGGAGAAGATAAGTGCTCTCTTTAGAAATACCAGCAAACCGCCAGCATTCCTTGATAGAGCTTAGAGCTGGTTTGATTGTTTACTCCATGACCAGACAATAGCCATCCAGTGCTTTGTTGAATGATGTGAAACAGACAACCCATTAAACAAAACTCGTTGTACGGTTGAAAATATCAAAGCTTTGTGGGACACGGGGTGTGTGTGTGTGTGTGTGTGTGTGATTGTGTTGCGAGGTACTGTGCGGTGGCTTCGTCGGTTTGTGTAAGAGGGAGGACAGGAGAGGAGGGGACAGGTCCCTGTAACTCTAAGCTCTATTCGTCCAGCTTGAGTCTCTAATGAACCACATCCTCCATGTGGCTTGTCCCAATTCATTAAGCCTTGCTTTCATCTCGCCCCGCCCCCCCCCCCTCATTTCTCCTTAAAGAAATCCGTGCTGTCACCACAACAATGGTGCCCTAACGAATCCAAACTCGACACGAGAGCTGGATTCAGGATTCAGTGTTTTGGTGGCAAACCGTGAACGTTCGGGAGAAAACAGAGCCTCGTTTTAGGAGAATAACCTGTCTGACACGGAGCCGATTGGTGCAACTATTACCTTTGAGCAGGAAAATTCTGCAATACTTTTGCAATCTCTGGACTCTATAGAACAGCCGGTGGTCACTTACACAAAATACACTATACGTCAAGTACTACTGCTTTAAAAAAAAACAACAATCGGTTCTGATATTACAAGGCACTTTCAGAAAACTCCCCATGCTCCAACATACCACTGCACAGATAGCAGGTATCTTTACAAACGGGACCACTCTCACTACAAATACTCCGCAGGGGTGGTCCTCCAATAACAATGCCGTTCCCCCCCACCCGTCCCGCCCCCCCCCCCAGTATGCACTCGTTGACAAACATGAGCTTAATTAGAGGGGGGGAGGGAGGTGGGAGAATGGGCCTAATACAAACAAGCTTGCCCCCAACCCCCCCCCACCCCCCCTTCGATTGGACAGGATATGCTCCTGGGCCTCTAATTACCTATCCTGGCCGTGTAGATGGTTCCCAACGATGCCAACACATCAAGGACACACACACGCACACGCCATTGCTGGATGATTGCGGTATAAACTGATTGTTATTCACCCAGTGAGTTGTGGTCCAAGTTCATCATCGCTAGTGTGCGTCATAGGAATGCAGAGGAATTCAGTATATCGGAGGTGCCAGTGCACCGATACATGGACGTACAATGAAGTTAAAACGGGATATGACCGGGAAGGCACCGGGACTAAAGGCCAGTGATTCTTATATATCCAAGGCTCGATAAGAACACCCACCAGTCTTTAGACACCCTGAAAGAGGCAGGGATAAGACTGGCCAAGCACACGAGACGACAGGAGCTTGTCCTAAGGGACTAACGCTGGTCGCAAAACAAAACCAGCTTACTTAACCACCACCACAGCTTTGGTGGGATGTTTTCAGAGAAAACACGTCTTGATCGAATAGCTTCAGAGAGCAGCTATTTACACTCTTACTCTGCTGCACTGTGGTTACCTAGTGACACACTCACGCTCTGCAGCTACTATATTAAAGAGGCAGAACAACTCCTGCGAACGTGACACTGATAATCACTATGTTAGAGTGAAAACTTGAGACAGAATTTGGATGACATCCCTGACAAAGCTCAACCATTGCCTGGATTAGGAACGTATGCAGCGGTCTCACAAGATTTAATGAAGTTGAGCCAAGTAGAACTAGCACCTCCAAGACTCCACTACCTCATTACTAACCCAGTAGTTTCTCATCTCAGAAAATAGACTAGAGAGTAGCACTCACCCAAAAGTGTGCATGGCAGTTCACCACCATGGTGCGTTCGATTAGCTCATCGGGGCACTCCAGGAGATGATGGCCAGAGACCACCCCAGCATTGTTGATCAGCATGTCCACTTCTCCCACCTCACGGCGCACTTTTTCAGCTGTGGAGTACACACTTTCGCGTTTACCCACATCACACACATAGGTGTACACCTGGGGCTGGAAAGGAGTGACCTCCTCTACACCTCCGACAGGTCCTGTGGAGGGAATTCAAATGGGATACATCAAGCAAGAACGGATGCAGAGTGATTATGACTTTAAATGTAAATTAAAATCTATACACTGTTGCAAATCCGTTTGGTATTTATCAAGTATTTAATTTACGGTGTATATCCAAATAAGCACTACCGTCCTTTAGTCCTGCTGAAAACGAACGTTAAGCGTGTGTGGTTACACCGTTCCAGATATTGCTTTATGTCATATCACAATAAATCTACAGTGACAAATTGCGTTTGAGTGTATACACGTTAAAAAATGGAAGCACAAACGCAAAATAGAACGACACCCGAAACCGTGCATATGGAAGGCTAGAAGGGTTAAATTACTCACCGTCCTTGGACATGGGACTGTCCAACTCCTTGTAGATCTGCCGCACCATTTTTGCGGTTTCCTCGTTGCTTTCGCTGTTTATGTCCCATAGCACCAACACAGCCCGTTTCCGTGCAAACTCCTTGGCAAAGAGGCGCCCTAGACCACTTCCAGCTCCAGTGATCACACACACCTGTCCTGCGACACTCTTCTCCTTTGGCCGCACAACCCATTTAGCACCAGCGGTTACAAAAGCCCAGAGCACCTTTAAGATGACTAGGAAAAACTCGGCAACGATGATCATCATCTTAAATTGTATTCAGTCAGTCTAAAAACAGACTATAAAGCAATTCAGATTGATACAAACGCACTAGAGATTTGTTCCAGAGAAATGTCTGAATAATAGACTCAGATGAATGAAACCGGAGAACTTTGTAAACGCGAAAGAATATTTAATAAATAAACCGACCAATGTCAGAGCGATAAAGTAAAACAAAAAGTGCAATCTATAATAAACGCATCAGGAAAACTTATAAGATTTAAAATTTAAATATTTTTGTCATAACTTTGTTTAAGTTGTTTCCCAATCAGGAGTCCAGCAAACGCGCGCACGTTATCAGTGGATTGCGAACAGCTGCTAACAGATACTGGCAACTGGTTCAATATGCCGCTTCACAACTGATCTCCCACCCACCAGCCTCTCACTCTCTTTTTATTCAGTGTCTCCGTCATTGAGAGACCCAATAGGACAGAGAGTTAAGCGCCTGACAAAACAGAGGCAGTTCATCTATCCACACAGAAGGGATGATGTAAAAGACGAACCGATAGGCCAGTGGATGATGATGGAAAAAATATTTTCACTTCTGTGTGGAAGATTTTTTGCTTACAGGCTATTCTGTCGTAATTTCTCAGTACAACCGCATACATCACTCAATGTAGATTCAATTGATACAACTTTCCCTTACAGATTAGCCCACTGTTTTGATTTTACTTTAGGCCTATACTTGCTAACTCTATACCTGCTGTGTGCATAATTCAAAAGCTGCCAATGTCAAAATTACAATTACGACAAAAAAAATCTAAATTGTTGAAAAGTACAAACATTTAAGGAAAGGTTAATTTTGTTTGAGGAAAATAATAATAAAAAAAGGTTAATATTGTTTGAGGTAATCTATACGTTTGCAAGAGTGAACCCAGTTCTTACAATTTGCACTACATTTCGATCCTCACACTATCGAAAGGCTGAAAGACTCCCCAATCCCAAGGACCTTTTAAAAGTCACAATACATTTTGGGATTAGAGCTTTCATTTGCTTGAAAAGGCTGCAAATTACAACACT
>JAVQJS010122605.1:0-12591 GCA_036024795.1 Galaxias rostratus | reverse complement strand
GAAGGGAACTCCTTGATGACTGAGATGGTCCCTAAAGCTGCTCTGGCAGGGTCTCTGGTTTCTAAGGTGATAGCTGTGGATGCTGACTCTGGACAGAATGCCTGGCTTTCATATCAAATAGTGAAATCAACTGATCCTGCACTTTTCACTATTGGTCTCCACAGTGGCGAGGTCAGGCTAAAAAGGGACATTTCTGAATCAGACAGTATGAAACAGAACCTTGTTGTATCAGTGAGAGACAATGGACAGCCCCCTCACTCTAGTTCATGTCTTGTGTATCTTCTCATATCAGATAACTTGGATGAAGTTCCTGAGCTGAAAGATGTTTTTCATGAGGAGAGTAACAACAAACTGACTTCCTATTTAATAATTGCATTGGTGTCAGTTTCGACCTTTTTTTTGACGTTTATTATTCTCATAATGGCCATTCGGGTTTGCCACAAACGGAAGCCTAGAATGTTGTTTGATGGAGCTGTCGCCATTCCCAGTGGATATTTTCCTCCCAACTATGTAGAGGGGGATGGAACTGGAACTCTCTGTAGTTCTTATAATTATGATGCGTACCTGACAACGGGTTCACATACCAGTGACTTCAAGTTTGCCAGATCTTATAATGACAATACTCTTCACGCTGATCATTCCATTCACAAAAGTCCAGATGAATCCATAGGGTAAAGTTTAATCACCTTGAGCTGCCCAGAGAAAGGATTCGAGGTACAGTCTGCTTTACTTGAACTAAAATTGTGATGATATGCAAGCTAAACATTTTAAAAAATTATGACTAACTCTGACCAATTGTGGCAATTTTTTTTACACATTTTATATTCTGTATATACTTTGTACTGTTTTTTGCACAAAGATTAATTCATCTATGGATACATATTTAATTTTTTTATTTTATATACCCTCTCTTTACTATTCCTTGCTACTTAAAATTTCACCACCACATTTTTTTGTGTCCCATACACATTTAACTTTCTCTCAGTTATTTACTGAATCACACTGAGCTTAAATTGTGGGTTGTTTTTTTTGTAGTTGGCATCATGAATTACGATTATTGGTATTACTTGTCTTTCTTTCTTTTCTTATTCAGTCTGTAAAGTGTTTTTTTTGTCACTCTATAGACTTGTTTCTCAGGCTGTGTGTAATTTCAGCACCATGGACAGCTTCCACAACTCTTTTCCCATAGAACAAAACTTAATCAGATGGAGCAGTCCCCATTCCCAGTGGATATTTTCCTCCTAGCTATGCAGAGGGGGATGGAGCAGGAACTCTTCGTAGTTATTATAATTATTATGCATATATGATAACTGGTTCATGTACCAGTGACCTCCAGTTTGCCAGGTCTTATTATGACAACACTCTTCATGCTGACCAGTCCATGCATAGAAGTCCAGATGAATCCATTAGAGAAAGTTTTCTCACCTTAAACCGCACAGAGAAAGGTTATAAGGTAGGCTCTGCACATGCTTTTAAAAATATATAGGTTAATTTAAGCCTTAATGGGACCTTATTGTGCACATTTTCAAGTTCATACATTTAGTTAGGAGTTTTACTGGAATAGTTTTTTGCATTTTAATGTTCAGTAAAAAATGTATTCAATTTAAAATACATGGATTTGCAGCACCTCTATTCACCTTCTTTCTGAAACACTTTATCTCCTTTCTCCTAAAGTCTTCCATTTTTTCTTCCTATTTTATAGTTTGTTGTGGTTTGCGTATCAAATCTCAAATGCTGCACTTTAATTGTTGTGCGTATGTAGGTTGGTCTATTTTTCACGAAACTGTTGTCTTATAAAACATACAAAATCTTAGCTAGAATATCAGCAAGAAAATATTCGTTGACATTAGTCTTTTAAATAAGAACATCAGAACTCTCATGAGGAAATGTAATTGCATTAGTGCAATAGTTCCGTTTTTGCTCTGTGTGTCGCTACATACCTATGACTTTTTATGGTTTCAATATCTCCTCCCACATCTTCCCCCTTGCAGAGCAGCGAAAATCCACCGCATTCTATCAACGTAGACAATGTGGATGGAATAGGCAACAATGTTTACCGCTCTGGCTTTACTCTTTAAATTTTTTTCATAATATCCGTTAACATTTTTGTTTATGTTTTTGGGGCCTAATCTACGTTGGACTTTTTTTTATGAACATGGAACGTAACAATTTCTCAGTCTATGTCCTCCTTTTGTGCTTATGTCTCTTTCATACGAGTAATGGCGATTTGAGTTTTTCTATATCGGAGGAGCTAAAACGGGGATCTGTGATTGGAAATGTAGTCAAGGAGCTGGGCATAAAATCTGTGAGCTTTTCTCATCGTGAGGCCCGCCTGGATGTAGTTGGAAGCAATATACGCTATTGTGAAGTCGACTCTAAAACTGGAGATCTTACTATTTCTGTCACAATAGACAGGGAAGAGCTGTGTGGTCAGAGGGTGTCCTGCTCTTTGAAATACGAGCTCGTGCTTGAAAAGCCTCTTGAGTTGCATCGTATTGCTATTCAAATTCAGGATATAAACGATAATTCACCGCGATTTCCAAACGAACGTATTAAATTAGATATTCAAGAATCGGCTCACAAAGGAGAGCGTTTTCCGCTCGGAGAGGCAGATGACGCAGATATTGGAATAAATCGAGTTCAGCGCTATATTCTTGAGCAAAATAATAATTTCATTGCGGATGTAAAATCTAACCGACACGGTGGAATATACAGTGAGTTGGTTTTGGAGAAAGAATTAGATCGCGAACAACAAGATGTTATTACTTTGTTACTTACTGCGCTTGACGGAGGAAATCCACAAAGATCCGGGACAGTGGTCATAGACATCACGGTGTTGGACGCGAATGATAATATCCCAGTGTTTGATCAGGATACCTATATGGTAACACTGTGTGAAGATTCTCCTTTAGACACAGTTGTAGCAACTGTGAGAGCAACGGACACTGATGAAGGACAAAACGGGGAAGTAAGATACGAATTCAGTAGCATATCTGAGAAAGCTAAGTTGCTATTTGACATTGATAAAGTGACTGGTGAAATTCGACTAATTGGTTCAATAGACTTTGAGAGAGAGAACTACTATGAAATGCGCGTTCAAGCTATGGATGGGCCAGGTTTGTTGGCCAATGCTAGAGTGATTGTTGAAATAACAGATGTAAATGACAATGCGCCTGAAATATACTTGAAATCTCTGAACGATCCCATTCCTGAAAATCATTCACCTGGAACAGAAGTGGGCATTATTAATGTGCAAGACAAAGACAAGGGGGGTAATATGCTGCTGCAATGTTTTATAAAACAGGATGTTCCTTTTAAATTAGTTCCCTCTATAAGAAATTATTTTTCTCTTGTTACTACAAGTGGGCTGGATCGCGAGATGATACCAGATTATAACATAACTATAATAGCTACTGATGAAGGGTCTCCACCTTTAACTGCTTCTAAGACCATTCACTTATCAGTCTCTGACGTGAATGACAACCCCCCTGTGTTTGAAGAGCAATTCTACAGTGCCTATATGACTGAAAACAACAAGCCTGGATCCTCAGTGTGTTCTGTTACTGCTAGAGACCCAGATTGGAAACAGAATGGCACGGTGGTCTATTCTCTACTGCCCAGTGAGGTCAATGGCATCCAAGTATCTTCCTATTTATCCATTGTTGGAGACACTGGTGTAATCCATGCTGTGAGAGCATTTGACTATGAACAGTTTAGGAGCTTCAAAGTTCAGGTTGTGGCCAGAGACAATGGTTCTCCTCCCCTCAGCAGCAATGTCACTGTGAGTGTCTTCATAACAGATGAGAATGACAACCCTCCACAGATAATATATCCTGCCCCAGAAGGGAACTCCTTGATGACTGAGATGGTCCCTAAAGCTGCTCTGGCAGGGTCTCTGGTTTCCAAGGTGATAGCCGTGGATGCTGACTCTGGACAGAACGCCTGGCTTACATATCAAATAGTGAAATCAACTGATTCTGGACTTTTCACTATTGGTCTTCACAGTGGTGAAATCAGGGTCCAGAGGGACATTTCTGAATCAGACAATATGAAACAGAACCTTGTTGTATTCGTGAAAGATAATGGACAGCCCTCTCACTCTACTACATGTGCTGTGTATCTCCTTATATCTGATAACTTGGCTGAAGTTCCAGAGCTGAAAGACATGTCATACGAGGAGAGCAACAAAAATCTAACTTCCTATTTGATTATCGCATTGGTGTCAGTGTCCACCTTTTTCTTGACGTTTATAATTCTCATAATAGCCATCAAGATGTGCCAGAGGAGAAAGCCTAGAATGTTGTTTGATGGAGCGGTCACCATTCCCAGTGGATATTATCCTCCCAATTATGCAGAGGTGGATGGAACAGGAACACTCCGGAGCGCTTACAATTATGATGCATATCTGACAACTGGTTCACGTACAAGTGACTTCAAGTTTGTCCAATCTTACAATGACAATACAATGCAAGCCCATCATTCTCTCAGAAGCAGCCAGAGTGAAGTTTTTGAAGAAGACAAGCTGAAAGAGGTAAGACAAAAGAAGTTATTGCTAATACATTTTTAAGTTAAACATTGGTTCGTCTTCCGAAGTTGGTTTTGGTTTTCGGTCAGATTGGCGTCTTGTGCTCGGAACACATTCACGCTTTAACAATGTTATAGTTTAAGTTTTAGATTGTATATCTCTAAAGTATATCTAATTATTATTGAGACTACGGAGACTTCAGTGGCAGAACATAAATTATCACTCATCATGTTTACAGAACGAGGCTAAATATTTCAGCACCACAGATTAGTCCCACCATTCACAGTTTACCGATAGGGCTACTTTCACATTTTAATTCACAAACTTGCTTTTGTTAACATTTTATGTATTCATACGACGTTCCGCTGCATTCTCTTGGAAGAGAAAATACAAAGCTATCAACTGTTCAATATATAATATAAGGACAGATTGCAATACCAAAAAATTGCCTCTATACTATCCTTATACTTCATTCAGTCAACAAGGATATTATGCAATGTTGACATAATTCTTTTTTTTTACAGACCATGTGACAAAATACATACGGAAATATGTTATGCATTCCCTGATAAACAGTCGTTCAAGGGTTAACAAAATATTGTCTGTAGTTAGACAGCTGTGCACTAAGTGTCGCTATTGACCTTCATTCATTGATACGAATAAGGCTGTCCCCATGTCTCTACAATGGGTTTACACTTTCAAATCGTAATTGTAAGGATTCCTTGTATTTAGCATTTGCCCCTTCAGTACTTACGTTTAATGCTTTTCAAGAAACATATTGGAGTGTACCAGTTTTAATGATGGATCGTTTTGGAATGCCTACTTATGTTTTTGGCTTGGCTATTCTCCTACAACTGCTACGTTTCAGCAACGGAGATGTTATTTATACTATTCCGGAGGAGATGAAACGCGGATCTGTAATCGGAAACATTGCCAAGGATTTGGGACTGGATGTTAACACGCTTGCTTATCGTGGAGCTCGTCTTGATGTCAGTGGTCGAAGCAAACGCTATTTTGACGTAAATTTGAGCACAGGTGACTTGGTTATTTCTGAAAGAATAGACAGAGAACAGCTTTGCGGTCGAAGAATGGCTTGCACATTGAAACGTGAAATGCTGCTAGAACGTCCTTTGGAATTACATAACGTAGTAGTGCAGGTTGAGGACATAAATGATAATGCTCCGCATTTTTCTGAAGCCATTGTGAAAATTGAAATTAGAGAGTCGGCAGACAAGGGGGCCCGTTTTTCGGTGAATCAAGCACTCGACGCAGACATAGGCCTTAATGGCGTGCAAAGCTATACCATACAAAGTAACGACCATTTCATGTTAGCTGTGCATAATAATCCAGGTGGTGGAAATTATGGAGAGTTAATATTAGAGAAAGAATTAGATCGTGAAAAGATTAATGAATTGACCCTGGTAATGACTGCACTTGACGGTGGGGAGCCGCAGAGGTCTGGAACAGTTACAATACAAATTACTGTTTTGGATGCGAATGATAATAAACCGCTGTTTAGTCAGGACGTATATAAAGTCAACATTCCAGAAAACTCCCCTGTTGACTCTGTCGTGGCCATTGTTTCTGCAGAAGACGCAGATGAGGGGGTAAATGGAGAAGTGACGTATGCATTCGGTCACACGTCTGAAGATGTGATCAGGTTATTTTCACTCAATACTAAAACAGGTGAAATACGCCTATCTGGAGAAATAGATTTTGAGAGAGATCCGTATTACGAATTAATTATTCAAGCAAGTGATAACTCAGGCTTGAAATCTTTTTCGAAAGTGACGATAGCTATTACAGATGTGAATGATAATGCCCCATTTATAACGTTAAAATATCTGACCAATCCTGTTGCTGAAAATGTGTCACCTGGTACAGAGGTAGGCATTCTCAATGTGCAAGACGATGATTCGGAAGAAAACCGAAAAATCCACTGTTCTATCCAAAAAGAAGATCCTTTTGAATTAAAACCGTCCATAAAAAATTACTATTCCATAGTTACCACTGCTACACTAGATCGTGAGCAAAAATCGAATTATAACATAACAATCACTGCAACAGATGGCGGATCACCTTCGTTATCTTCAACTAAGACTTTTCACTTATCGGTCTCTGATGTGAATGACAACCCTCCAGTCTTTGAGGAACAATCCTACACTGCCTATGTGACTGAAAACAACAAGCCTGGCTCCTCTGTGTGTTCTGTTACTGCCAGGGACCCAGACTGGAGACAAAACGGCACTGTAGTCTATTCTCTACTGCCCAGTGAGGTCAATGGTGTTCAAGTATCTTCATATTTATCCATCCATGGAGACACTGGTGTAATCCATGCTGTGAGAGCATTTGACTATGAGCAGTTTAGGAGTTTCAAAGTTCAGGTTGTAGCCAGAGACAACGGATCTCCTCCCCTCAGCAGCAATGTCACTGTGAGTGTCTTCATAACAGATGAGAATGACAACCCTCCACAGATATTATATCCTGCTCCAGAAGGGAACTCCTTGATGACTGAGATGGTCCCTAAAGCTGCTCTGGCAGGGTCTCTGGTGTCTAAGGTGATAGCTGTGGATGCTGACTCTGGACAGAATGCCTGGCTTACATACCAAATAGTGAAATCTACTGATCCTGGACTTTTCACTGTTGGTCTCCACAGTGGAGAGATCAGGGTCCGGAGGGACATTTCTGAATCAGACAATATGAAGCAGAACCTTGTTGTGTCAGTGAAAGATAATGGACAAATCTCTCACTCTAGTACTTGTGCTGTTTATCTCCTTATATCTGATAACTTGGCGGAAGTTCCCGAGCTGAAAGACATGGCTTATGAGGAAAACAACAAAAACCTAACTTCCTATTTGATTATTGCATTGGTGTCAGTGTCCACCTTTTTCCTGACTTTCATTATTCTCCTAATATCCGTCAAGATATGCCAGAGGAGGAAACCTAGAATGTTGTTTGATGGAGCAGTCACTATTCCAAGCGCTTATTTTCCTCCTAACTATGCAGAGGTGGATGGAACTGGAACTCTTCGTAGTTCTTATAATTATGATGCGTACCTGACAACGGGCTCACGTACAAGTGACTTCAAGTTTGTCAGGTCTTACAATGACAGCACACTACCAGCCAATCAAACTCTCGAGAAGAGCCAGAGTGAGGTATTTGAAGAAAACATGCTGACAGAGGTAAGACAAATATGTGCTTACGTTTAATAGTGAATTGTTTTATTTTTTTGTCACAACTTTAGCAGTCTGTGTTGTTTTGGATTTTGTCTCCAGTATGTAAATGCTTTGCTCATTTTGCCTAGTGACTTTTGGTTTTCACTATATGCCAAAATATCTATTAAAGCTTTATATCATAATATGGAGTGCATTTTTTTTGTCAAAGGCTTCATTGTTTGAAACAACCTTGAAGCATCAAGCTTGGGCTGCTAATATCCACAATAATGTGAATATGTTCTGTAGTTTTTGGGAACTTCTGTTGTAGTTACAAGTTGGCAGTAGGTCAAGGATCAGTGAGGGTACTCTGACCTTGTACATGAAATGAGCCTCTGTCTCAGGATCGAAAGTGAAGCTCATTTCAGTACCATGGTCAGTACCCAATCGATGTCATAATAGGTTAAACCATTACATTTCTTTTTTCAAAAGTAACCCTTATACACGCTGGTTTGATACGGATATTGAAAAAATATATTTGGTTTGTAGACGTTGAATTTAAGGTTCGGAAGTTAGAGGTTTTGTGTACAAGATCCTTGTTGTGTGTTGATTTATTTTGGTTGTTTACTAATTGTTGCTGCTATATTATATTTGTCAGGGTGTTAACATTTATGCTCATATTTTTAGTGGGTTCTACTTAGTTCATACTATCTATTAATTGACTTGCATCATCAAATATTATTCATTTACAATGCTTTGTCTAGAAAGATTTTTTGCAGTGCTCAATAGGAAAACGTTTTTGTATTAGGATCCTCATAGGATCAAAGGGGTTTGTGCTTGTTAACTGGTTCTTCAGTTAATGCATGTATGTCTAGGGTGGCCCTAATTCAAGGCTTGAATGTTCCTATATGGACTTATTTTTAGCAACACAGAGAGTTCAAATGTGACATCACCAATATTGCTGGTCTAGACATGTTGGCCTACCTCTTGTGAATTTAGTGAATTGTCTTTATTCCAATCTTATTTTAAACATGGACTTTGGTTCTTTGGCTGAATACAGAACGGAGCAATTTTTTAACAAGTCAAATAGTTAGACATTAGAAACTACCCATTAATTTTGGTCTAGAAGATTTGAATGGAAATTACTATTTTCATAACAATAACTTCGCAATAAATTCTACTAAAATTTGAAATTGTTGAATACTTAATCATAAATGCAACGTATAATGAGATATGGACTATATGTATGGACGGTGCCCATAAACATGATTTGTTTTTGCAATCCAGGTGATTTATACGTTTATTCACGGACTCCCAATTAATTTGCGGTAGTATGGTGGATGGGCACTACGTGTCGCTATTGACCTGCAATGCATAGTACATATTGATCTATCTTAAACCTTGTCATTTGAAAGGTTTCCACTTTACATCAGTGAATGTCGAGTGAACAGAGCATCTATTTTAATTTAGCTTTTGACGGTATTGTCTTGTAAGTAATTTACTCTGAATTCCAATTTATTAGAGGGACCCTGCGTTTCAAGATGAAACATGGTGGATTGTTTGTTGGTGTTTTTGGCTTGACATTCTTCGTTCAGCTCATAAAAAGCAGCCATGGAAATTTAAGCTTTTCATTTCCAGAGGAGATGAAACGTGGATCTATTATCGGAAATATAGCTAAGGATATAGGACTGGACGCAAAGACACTTGCTTTTCGCAACGCTCGCCTTGATGTCGACGGTCGAAACAAAAAATATTGTAATATTAATTTGAGCACGGGTGACTTGGTTATTTCCGAAAGGGTGGACAGGGAGCAGCTCTGCGGTCGAAGAATCTCCTGCACAATGAAATTTGAGATGGTGCTCGAAAATCCGTTAGAATTGCACAGCATGCAACTGCTGATAGAAGATATCAATGATAATTCTCCCCAATTTGCGAAAGACATCGTCAAACTTGAAATTGGAGAGTCGTCAGACAAAGGGTCCCGATTTGCGGTGAATCAGGCACTTGACGCAGATATAGGCCTCAATGGTGTACAAAGCTACACTTTAGAGACTAACGAACATTTCATTTTAGCAGTGCATACGAATCCTGGCGGTGGAAAGTATGGGGAGTTGATATTGGAGAAAGAACTAGATCGTGAACAGCAAAAGGAATTTACCTTGTTATTGACTGCTTTTGACGGTGGGATCCCTCAGAGGTCTGGAACAGTGACGATACACATCACCGTTTTGGATGCAAATGACAATAAACCGTTGTTTAATCAGAACGTCTATAAAGTCAGCATTCCAGAAAACTCACCATTAGACTCTGTTGTTGTGACTGTCTCTGCCACAGACGCAGATGAAGGGGCAAATGGAGAAGTGACGTATGGATTTGGTTCTACTTCTGATGAAGTGATACAATTGTTTTCACTTAATCCTAAAAATGGTGAAATACGCTTATCTGGAGAAATAGATTTTGAGAAGGAACCATATTACGAATTAAGTATTCAAGCAAGTGATAATTCAGGTTTGACATCTTTTGCAAACGTCATCATAGAAATAACGGATGTAAATGATAATACACCATTTATTTTGTTGAAATCCCTCACCAATTATGTTCAAGAAAACGTGTTAATAGGTACAGAGGTAGGCATAATTAACGTACTAGATGATGACTCTGGAGAAAACCGAAAGGTTCGCTGTTTTATTCAAACAGATGTCCCATTTAAATTAATTCCATCCATTAAAACTTACTATTCCATTGTGACCTCTATGGAATTAGATCGTGAGCAAAAATCTGAGTATAATATAACTATCACAGCTGTCGATGAGGGGTCTCCACCTTTATCTTCATCAAAGACCATTCATTTATCTATCTCTGATGTGAATGACAACCCCCCACTGTTTGAAGAACAATCGTACAGTGCCTATGTGACTGAAAACAACAAACCTGGCTCCTCTGTGTGTTCTGTTACTGCCAGAGACCCAGACTGGAGACAGAATGGCACTGTGGTCTATTCCCTACTGCCCAGTGAAATCAATGGTGTTCAAGTATCTTCATATTTATCCATTAATGGAGACACTGGTGTAATACATGCTGTGAGAGCATTTGACTATGAGCAGTTTAGGAGCTTTAAAGTTCAGGTTGTAGCCAGAGACAATGGTTCTCCTCCCCTCAGCAGCAATGTCACTGTAAGTGTCTTCATTACAGATGAGAATGACAACTCTCCACAGATTTTATATCCTGCTCCAGAAGGGAACTCCTTGATGACTGAGATGGTCCCTAAAGCTGCTCTGGCAGGGTCTCTGGTTTCTAAGGTGATAGCTGTGGATGCTGACTCTGGACAGAACGCATGGCTTACATATCAAATAGTGAAATCTACTGATCCTGGACTTTTCACTATTGGTCTCCACAGTGGAGAGATCAGGGTCCAGAGGGACATTTCTGAATCCGAAAATATGAAACAGAACCTTGTTGTATCAGTGAAAGATAATGGAAGGCCCTCTCTTTCTACTACATGTGCCGTGTATCTTCTTATATCTGATAACTTGGCTGAAGTTCCAGAGCTGTTAGACATGTCTTATGAGGAGAATAACAAAAATTTAACTTCATATTTGATTGTTGCATTGGTTTCAGTTTCCACATTTTTCCTGACTTTCATTATTCTCATAATGGCTGTGCGGATTTGTCACAGGAGAAAGCCCAGAATGTTTTTTGATGGAGCAGTCGCCATTCCCAGTGGATATATTCCTCCCAGTTATGCTGAGGGGGATGGAACTGGAACCCTCCGAAGTTCCTATAATTATGATGCATACCTGACAACGGGCTCTCGTACGAGTGACTTCAAGTTTGTCAGGTCTTACAATGACAGTACACTACCAGCCAATCATACTCTTAAGAGTAGCCAACATGAAGGTTTTGAAGAAGATCTGCTAACAGAGGTAAGACAAATATGAGTGATACATATGCTGTGATAGTATGTGGTATGTTTTTGCTTTGTTTAATAAATGGCATTGTTTGAACAAAAGCATTTTCATTGTCAGGGTTAGATAGGATATCTCCTCAATAATCATGTGAATATTTAGTTTATCTTTAAGGGTACTAAGTTGTAGGTGGAAGTGAACTGTGGTTCAGGGAGCAGTGAGGCTTCACTGGTCATTTGCGTAGTCGTGGTCTAATTATCACCATCACTGTCTTGAAGTGAGGCTCATTTCAGACGCATGAACAGCTATCAATCTACCTAGTCGTTATTCGTTATCCTTTTTAATTGTGATTGTGACTTCGTACATTGATTTTTATCTGCTTTAATTATTTTTCCCTACAATGTTGCTAAAAATTCATGTTTATATGAGGGGCCTTATAGTTCAGTCTAATAGGAGAGGTATTATTCTATCTTCGGATATACATAATGTTTATGTTGCATGCTTTGTTCTTTTTAAACAATCTTAATTTTGGCAGTCTATTTATTATTATCTGAAAACCACAATTTTAACCTGCTGGTATGAACTTCCCTGGAAGAATCAATGTATATTATCTGCTGATGGAATATGGGTTTTGGGGTTTATTTGGGCACTGCAATCAACAATAAAAGAGGCGTAAAACATATTCACCATCGTTGTTGTCTAAGAATACAAAAATATACAACTGTTATGTGTTAGTTCATTGCAGAGATAGAAAAGGTAAAAGCTTCATGTCAGCACCATGGATAGCACACTCAGCTGGTTTCTTACATTTTCTATAGCTAATCATTTTTTGTCTTGTTGCTCAATTGGGAGGAAACTTGATGCGTTTTCTGTAAAGGCACGAATTGAGTGCCTTTAGTTTAGTAAATGGCCATCTATGGCAATTGTATCTACACTAATGCTCTGAGTGCAACAATTGTATAATGGCGTAGTTGTATGATTGTAATGGAGAGTTTCAATATATGATGGA